>JACEGR010002222.1:0-136090 GCA_014170235.1 Listronotus bonariensis | reverse complement strand
TGAAGTTTTCTTAAAGCATGGAATCGAAAGCATCTTATATTTTTGCTGTTAAATGTAAAGAGAGCCACCTGCAGTACTTTGCTTTTGTTCAAAGTGTCATTACTTTTTTCCTCAGTTTAATATGATTCTAGTAGATAATTATTATTTTTCCATATTTTCTACATAAAAAGAGTATACTTGATAAATATCGCTACGAGCAACAGATTCTGAGATACTTTAGAATAAACGTTTTATTTTACATAAAAAATTCTTTTTGCGCTGTTTAGGCCACCCGGGTTTCTCTAAAAGGTATCTACAAATTGATATTTTAATTTCCTTACGCCAAAATACAACGATTTAACCCAATTTGCTTTAGTTAAAAGTTTATCGTTTTCGAGATACAGGGTGCCCAAGTAAAAATAAATGGAAAATTTGACACCCTGTATCTTGCAAACCAGCAACTTTCGATAATAGTAAATTTCATTAGTAAAGGGTTTTCCATTTTAAGCGCTCTATCTCTGAATAAAAATAAAACAAATTAGGAAAATTACGTATATTGCAAAGGCTGTATTTTTATTTTAAAGCATATTTGATGACATTAGGTTTTAAAAATTATATCAGCCAAATGACCGCCACAGTTTCGCTGAGTCATTCAAATCCTAGAGATTAAATTTCCGATGACATTCTGACACAATTTGCCCAATTTGCCCAATCCTACCAGTTCCATGGCGGCAATCGTTTGTGGTTTGTCCGCATATACTGAGTTTGATGTAGCTCCACAGAGGAATAATCCAACGGAGTTAAATCGCAGGACCTAGGTGGGAATACCATGAATTAAAAGCAGTGCACGAAACGTTTGGCAAACCGAACACTCGATTTTGATAATAAGTTTTAACGATTTCTACGCGTTGTTTAATCGTGTAACGTTCCATAGTAAAATGTCACTACTAACTGAGTACTGCGCCGAAATATATATATATTCATAATAATAATCATATTTGCCTTGGTCATTCGCTGTTGTCAAACATCGAGCGTTAAAAATAAAAAAACGTTGTATGTTGGCCCAAAGAAATTGTGGTGGCAGCTTTTGTACATACTTTTTAAACACTACCAGGTGGCCCTATATAAGGCGCAAATAAATGCGAAAATGGTAAATTTTGTGTAGAATACAATTTTTAATTTGAAATATTTCAAAAACGGTTGCCTGTAGCGATATTTATCAAGTATCCTTTTTATGGGCAAAAAAGGAAATTAAAATTTTATACCAAAATTCAATAAGGGGCGAAAAAGTTTGACACTTGCAAAGGACTACAGGGCCCTCACTTTACGACAAAATATTAGCATATTTCGATACCCACTCTAGATTTAATACTGAAAAAAAAAAATTTCGTAATAAAGAAAATTTAAAATAAAAAAGCCTTTTACACCCTGTATCTGGCAAACGATCAACTTTTCGACTTGGGTAAATTACGTTAGATCGTTGTATTTTGGTCCAAGAAATTTGTGGTAAAATATTGTAAGACCTTTTAGAGACACCCTGTATAAGTATTTAACCCCTTAGGTTAAACCAAGATTGACATGGCATTGTACCTACAAGCGGCTCTAAATGATTTTTTAAACTATAACCTTGTTATAAACTATAACTTTTGTTAGGCTTAGATAAATTGTAAATATTGTAAAAACTAATCTATAAATTTTCTAATCTTAATACCACAGCACTGTAAAATGAAAAAAATCATTAATATTACTTTAATATATCTACTGACAAAAGTTTTATCTTTCAAAAATATAGTTGTTGGTTGGAGATTTTTTTAAACTGCAATAATGTAAACCTTAAAGGCATTAAAAAAATAACTTAGAACCGTAAGAATATACATTAAAGAGTATATTGATTCAAGTCAAAAAATGCCTAGTGATTTTTTCTTCATTAAATACCTAAACTAAAAAATCTTTAGTGGCTCAAATCCAATCCAAATAGTTATTCAGCTTTGTTCTTGTTAGAAGTTATTATTTTTCTTTAATAGTTCTTAAGCAATTTTACGTAAATATGTTACTAAAGTACTTATCTATTGAATAAATCCTTACAAAAAAGTAAAATAGTAGCACCAATAATAAGTTAACGATGTTATTTTTTTAATTTGTAACTTTAAAATTAAAATGTTTTTTAATAAACATATACATATTCTAGCCGCCTATTCTAACTTTATAATAACTAAATTTATTAATATACGAGGTTGTCCCAGAAAATTTGGGCGAACATATGAAAATATTGTAAGTTTGTACCGCTCCCCCGTCTTGAAAGGCATTTGCCCTTAAAAACTCCATTAAAAATCGGTTTTTCTTAAATAACCTTTGTACTTGCTATAGGCTATATATATATATATATATATATATATATATATATATATATATATATATATATATATATATATATATATATATATAGTATATATATATATATATTGACAATTTTTTTTTCAAATCTGGTTTTGTATTTTTTTTCTTCGTTCCAGGTTGTGTTTCAAATATACCAGTCGACCAGTTTAAAACTTCAAATTTTACATGATTAATTTTCTGACTTAAATAAAATGTTTTTTTTAATATTAAGGCGTCGTTTTTCCCATCATAGAAGAAAATGTTGTATTATTCACGGAAAAATTATTTAGGCTTTCGGTTTATGTTCCTCTCCGCTTCGCGTCGGGATTCAACAAAACCTACAGCTGAAATCTGAACTTTTTTCCCTTGTATAATAAATAACTATAATTTTATTTTAAAAAAGATGCGTTAAGTTATTTTTAATATTTTTAGTCATAACTCGTCCTGTTTATTTACCAATCGGAAAAAAAGTTTCATTTTTTAGTTTTGGATCATGCAGCCAGTTTTTCCAAAATTCCGTTTTAAAATTTAAGAATTTTTGTTTATTTGTCCTCTTAAACCACCTATCCTGGGACTTACCCTATATGATATGCAATGTGTTGAGTTGATCATTTAGTGTAGAAAATTAAGCTCATAAAAGGTAAAACCTCGGAATTCTTTGGTGCTGCATAAATTTTATTTAAATTTTAACAGCTGATAGGGATTATATATGGGATCATAGTCCATATCAAACTGAAATGCTACAAAACCAGAAGATGGTTGCCACCCCATCTCGGGTGTGGAGATTTTTTATTACATTTTAATCTTTAAAATGGTCCAAGAAATTGCTTTTTAAGCAAAAAGCGTTCTATACATTTTTTTGTAAAAATATATATTTTTTAAGTTATTCGCGATAAAAGTCACAAATTCTTGACGAAAATATTACGAGCAAAATTCTTTAATAATAATTTTTCTACGACCAATGCGAACCGGGACATAATGCAAAATTTAAAGGATTCAAAATCAAATATGAGAACATGTTGCATTTTTTCGAAAAAACTTTTTTAAAGTACATAATCAGACCTTTCTTAACAAAAAAAAGTAACCACAGTCTTTAAAATAAAAATTAAGTTACTTATGATAAAAATAGGGCCAGTACAATGAAAACAACCCCTAACTGCCCCGCTAATTAAAATTGACCATTACCCTTCTTTAATTATCTTTAAACATGTATTGTTAATATTTTAAAGAAGTTTAACCAATTTAAAATGTCTGATTTTAGAAAAAATATGCAGAATATTATGCTCCAAAGTGCGCAAGTTGGTTGTTTTTTTAACGTACCTCCTTAATTTTTAATGATACAAAGTTAAAAAAATAATTAATAGTTTAAAAACTAAAAAACACGCTTTTATATGCAACCGAACTAAAAATTAAAAAATAATTTTTCATTAAAAAAATATTTTCACTTCATAGTAAAAAGCGTGGGGTGCTTAATATATTAAATGTTATAATTATTATATTTGCCAATATCTATGATGGAAAAGTTATGAAAAAATAGTAAAATGCACCCCACGCTTTTTACTATGAAGTGAAAATATTTTTTTAATGAAAAATTATTTTTTAATTTTTAGTTCGGTTGCATATAAAAGCGTGTTTTTTAGTTTTTTTACGTAGAATCACTTTTTTAATCTATTTTTGTGGTTTAAATGTTATAAAAAAAAATCACCTTTGAATTTAAGTGGCAACCAGCTTCATGGTTTTGACACTCCTCGGTTCAATATATATTTTGGTCCTTGAGCCATTCTCTAACTTTTATTAAAATTTCAAGTCAATCCATGCAGGACCAAAGAATTGCGAAAGTTTGTAAATACACCGCTGTTTTAAATCATACTAATTTGAATGTTTTTAAAATAAATAATAATGTTTTACAGAAATAAAAGAGCAAAAACTCTTTACTGATTGTCATTTCCTTGCACTGCAAGGTTGCATCTGCCGAACACTGTCCAATCTGGCGATGCAGAATATCACACTAGCCAAAGGTTTTTCTTGTAAAATGATTTCGACTGCTTTTCAAGAATATATATTTTGTTAAATATTTGTTTTTCGGAACTAGGTTCATTTAGTTTTTTAACACTGTCGATAGAGGGCGGAATGGACAATATCTAACCGCTTATTCGCCATCTCTATGTCTTATATAATTCCTTTGGAGTTTTTTTGTTATAGCTTACACAGTACTAATGATAACTAAATACTTCTCGAAAACGGTTTGCGATTGGTGATCTCAATAAGCTCTTAAGGCTATTGTAAAAAGCTGTATCGCCAGATCTTACAGTTCGACAAATGCTACCTTACAGTGCAAGAAAATAACAAAGAGTTCATAACTCTTTTATTTTTGACTGCTTGTCAAGAATACCTATGTTGTTAAGTAAATAATAATACTTTACATTCTATTTTTAAGAACTTAGCAGAATATCTTCAAGGAAAGTAATTTTTACGTTTGTACATTACCAAATTCTTGTGGATGAAAATAAAAGCGTTTGTTCTAAATTTTCAAAGGTAGTAGTATAGAAAATTTTTATGGACAATTTTAAATGATAACCATTAGATATAATTTCAACTACCTATTTTCAAAGGAGCTTAAACTAGCTTAAGCAATTTTTCTGAAATATGGACTATCATTCAAATTGTCTTAAGTATTGTAAGAGTTTTTTAACGATTAAGTCTAATACTGCAATAATTTTAACCAAATGTACTGTGTATAATATATAATGTACCTTTATTTAAGTTTAAAATATACCTTGTACACACGGCTTTACTAAGTTGTTTTATTTTGTTTCCTTGAGCCTTATTATCGATTTATTTTATATTTAGGTATTTTTTCGTTATAAATCAAGGTTTTTCCAAAATTTATGCCCATGACTCATATATTGCAAAAAGTTATTAAAGAGAATGTGTAATTTATTTATTTAAATAAAATAGTCCCCGGGCCAGCAATGAAATAGAATTGACGATAAGAACACTTTTTAAACCTTCTTCTCTTCTTCTGGATTATAGCGTTAGCTGCTTCTTTAGCGCCTTTCGCCATTCGCCATAGGGGGTTTCTTTTGACTAGGCTACCAGAAATACTCATACCGCCATATATGAAAGCGGCGCTTTAATCCTTCCGCCCCTCCGGGACATGTCATTTCCAAGCCTTTATGGTTTGTGATAAAAACACTCCTTTTTTTATTTACACGAAAATATTGTAACCCCTATACGGACGCTATCGTCCGACAAAAAAAGTGACGCATTCGCCCAGTCCGACACCAGAAACATGTCAGTTTTAGGCCTTATGGTTTCGTAACACTTCCATTTACCGTTTTTAAAACAATCTATAAACATTGCATGTTAGACATTGTGGTAAACTTGTCCGACAAAATAGTGACGCGTTTGCTAAGTCCCACACCCGAAACATGTCAATTTTGAGCCTTACGGTTTCGTGACCATAATTTGTCGGCAAAAGTACCACGTAATTTATTAACACTTTCTAAAATCATTTATGTGTATGTCCGTAAAAAATATGGAAGGTCCGACAAGTGAACCGGTCAATTTAAACATAAAAATATGGATCAAATAACGAAAATTCCGACAAAGCCAAATTTTTGTAGAGACATTGACTTTACCGTCACCAATAAAGTGCCAAAAGTTCCCATTGTTCCTATGTGTGCTTTGACACTTATCAAAGTTTTAGATGTTTGTGATTTTTCTCAAAACTGTAAGTTAAAAAAAATTCTTAATAAAAACGGTCCTTTTGTTTTTTTAAGACCCACCATTTCCTAAAAATTGCGCCTATAAGAATCACGATCTATTTTTTTGTTGATACTTTAATCTTATTAGTCTTTATACTCAACTTTAACAATTTTTTTTATTTCTTTTTAATCTCTTTTTCCTTTTTCTACTTTTTCCTCTTGCTAAATGTTCAGAAATTGTTCAAATGAAGATATCAGTTGTCTCTTCTTCAAAATCACGTAAATCTTTCTCCCTTGTATTTATTTAAACATTTGAGCAAAATTAATTTTGGCAATTGGTACACGCTAAAGAACACTGTAACCCTTCTTTTCTACAGCCATATTTGGCACTGCAGCCTTTTTTGCAATTGCAAATAATAGGTAGTGCTAAAAAGTATTTCTAGAGCAGGGGGCACTAGAGTTTGAATCTGTTAAAAAGTATTATTTATTAATTTCCAACCCCAGTCTTGAGGGTTTAGTTGATTGCCTTGCCATGTCTGAACTTGATAGTATACTCGATACAAGTGTTCAATAGCAGATGCCAATGTTGAGACAAGATAGCTGTTCTTGCATTTTTGTTTGCTGTATTTTTCACATATGTTAAATATGTGTATTTATCTTATAATGGTTGCGGCGAACTACCATTATTTTTTTATACTCTTGATCTTCAGGGGACGGGCAATCGGGTTTCCCAGATTACCAAGAGTCCGTCTGTGCGGCTGTTATGCCCGATTCAAATATAAACAGTAATTAGACTTTATTTTATGGTCGCATTCGCCATTTTACCAGATTTTCCAGTTTTTCTCATTTTCCGGAAAATGCATTAACTTGCCGAAAGTTTCCTTTCTTAGTCGTTGTTGAGGACCTTATTCGTAGTCGTTTTCCGCGATTTTTTACACATATTAAATAAATCTTATATTCTTTCACCGAAAAATACAATTTCCTGTTTTACCGGAAGTGCCATAAAAATTAACGTTAGGCAATAATAGTTATTTATTATATAAGTGAGTTAATTACATATGTCACGCAAGAAAAGTTTAACTCTCGAGCCCGAAGGGCGAGAGAGTGTAATCTTCTTAAGTGACTTATATGTAATAACTCACGTGTCTAATACAAAAATTTTATCCAACACTTTCGTATAAATCGTTTTTAATATCGAAAATAATTTGAAAACGTCATCCATTATTTGTTACTTGTCATTGTCAACACCAGCAACAAAATTTTGTATTTTTGGAAAGCAAGCTTGTTTGGTTGTAATGCATTTTGTTGGTAACTATAATAAGTCTATATATTACACTAGTGAGCTAAAGGGTACTTTAGCTCACTAGTGACTTATAGTACACTTTATATCCTCAAAATCTGATCAATTATGTAGATATTATATGTAAGTGTTGGATAAAGTTCTTTATCTACATAATTGATCAGATTTTGAGGATATAAAGTATACTTAGAAGTCACTAGCTGAGCTAAAGTACCCTTTAGCTCACTAGTGAATTATAGACAATACAAAATTTTGTTGCTGGTGTTGACAATGACAAGTAACAAATAATGGATGACGTTTTCAAATTATTTTCGATATTAAAACGATTTATACGAAAGTGTTGGATAAAACTTTTGTATTAGACACGTGAGTCACTTAAGAAAATTACCTCTCCTGCCCTTCGGGCTCGAGAGTTAAACTTTTCTTGCGTGACTTATATGTAATATAACTCACTTTATCTAATAAATAACTATTAATGGGTTAAATAAAAATCACTATCTTAAGCCTTAAATTTAAACTTAACGCCTATTTATCAACTATTTTTGTTAATTATATCCTAATCTAAGAGGTTTAGAGATAGGAGATTTTATTACAATTTAATAACTTATATTAATGATAAAACGAAAAAATATATTTTTTTTGCTATTTGTAAGACAGCCTAGCATTTAACTATTATTATCTTAAAAACTATAAGGATTTGGGATAGGGTATATTTAACAAAAAGTTTGTAAAATAAGTGTTAATTTTAAATTTAGGGCTTAAGATAGTGGTTTTCATTTGAATTATTTTTTTTTGCCAAACGTCAATCTCTGTGGCACTTTCGGTAAAACCGAAAATTGTATTTTTAAGATTTCTAATATGTGTAAAAATCGCATTGCCCCATTTCTATCATTATTTGTTTTTAACAAATCGATAAACATGGCGGTTAACATGACATTTTTGAGGGCCATTAGTACATGTACTTGCTTGAAATTGCCTGAAGAATTGATTTTTAGAAAAATATATACGGTGTTCCATTTAAAATAGCAAAGTTGGGAGCACTTCGAGTTAACTGGTGTGCTACATAAAATCTGACCCAAATCTAAAAATTGTAAAACACTTCTTAAGAAAATATCAGGCTTGTTAGTAATCTCGTGAAAACCCGGTAAACACACCTTTCGGTTCGCCTGGCAGTTACTTGCGCACATCGACAACGACTGTCGATTTTTTATAAACCTTACTATGAATGAATCCTAGAAACATTTTAGGCTTACAGCGCCAATTTTGTTTTAATTTTTTTATAGTTTCCAAAATATACAGGATGATGATGTGCAGGGCTGATGTCTGCCAGATAATGATTTTCGTACTTAGCATGCTATGACTCATCACTATACAAATTTCTAGCCTTACAGGCGTAACGTTACTCGTAGGGTTAACTAGCTCTACAACTATACAGCGTTTTTTGAAGTTCTTAACAAATGGGAAACTTTTTATTATTAATTTTACGAAAAAAGTGTCTCTTCATAAAAGTCCTGCTTGATGAGAAAATACATTTCCACAAAAATATTTTAAGGTTAGATGTACAGGGGGCCTTAAAAATGACTTGTTTCCAAAGGTTCTAAAGGATGATTTCTTATGTTATTTTATGAAGAAAAGTTCCTATAAACATATGTCCAGGAGCTGTTTCGTTTCTGAGATACAGGGCGTTAAATATTTTTGAAAGGTCTGTTTATTCTTAAATATTTTAAATACGAAGCCAGATACAAAAATGTGCTTTACTAAAAGTTGTATTTCTAGTTGCTTTAAAGGGAAAAATATAAAAACTACATAAACGTCAGTGGCGACAGTGGGCACAACAGCCAATATTATTGAGAGAAAATGTATGCCACTGGCTTTTTATGCAGTTTTTATATTATATTATTTTATTCCTTTAAAGCAACTAAAAATACAACTTTTAGTAAAGTACATCTTTTTTGTATCTGGTTTCGTATTTAAGATGTTTAAAAATAGACCTTTAAAAATATATTTAACGCATTATATCTCAGAAACGAAGCAACTCCGGATATATGTTTATAGGAACTTTTCTTCATAAAATGACATAAGAAATCACCCTTTAAAGTTTGGTACCGTAGATAGAAAATTACCCTTATTTTAATTTGGAAACAAGTCATTTTTAAGCCACCTTGTACATCCAACCTTCAAATATTTTTGTGGAAATGTATTTTCTCATCAAGCAAATATTTTAATGAAGAGACACTTTTTTCGTAAAATTAATAATAAAAAAGTTTCCCATTTGTTAAGAACTTTCGAAGACACGCTGTATTTAGCCCATACCCTATAATCCCAACCAAAAAAACACACCCTTAATGCCAAATTTAAATTTAATATCATAAAAATCTACAAGATACGTTCAATATAAATATCAAAAACGTGACATCCTGGATAATAACTATTTAATTGCATAAATCAAAAACTAAACCATTTATAAGGAAATTAAAATAGGGTAAAAGGGCTTATCTTTCGATCAGTGACGGCTCGCGGGTCTAAAAACAGGTGTAGTGCAGGAAGGGGAAAAAGCGCATTTACCATTTTAGCAAAAATTCGATATATATATCAAAATACTTAACTATCAAAAGTCTAAGTAAAAAGTCTTAATATCTAAACTTACCTAAATTTTATACACCAAATAAATCCTTCTATCTTTTAATGCAGCAAATTTATCAATTATATATTCATAAAATGGTTAAGTTTTTATCAGTTCCTGTAGAAGCTCCTTTGAATTGAAATATTGGCCAAAGATAAAAGTCTATCTTGGGATATGTGTGTTTCTTAAGAAAGTTTTTAAACGCTTAAGACAAGAAAACTCCGTTCCACTAACACGCTTGCCGACGATATCGTTAAAATTAGCGAAAAAAGTTTATACGCCTCGGTAAAAATGTCTTTATTTGCGCCAACTTGTTTTACTAACTGCTGCAATGAAATATTTTTATAGCTTTCATCAGCAAATATTAGGTCAAGTTTATTTTTGAGCCGCTGATTTTTGGAAATGATTCGGCATATATCTCCAATAAATTTTGAAAGGAATCAGTGGGAAAAGTTTGGTTATACTGGCCAAACTCTGCAGTATCAGCAAGACAAAGAAATTGTAGTTTGTAACAATCTTCGAATCTTACTTCCATTTCCATCAAAATAAGATCTAATATTTCATAGAGAAGTGCTCTGTACTGTCCTTTAATTTCTTCCAGTAAAAATCACTGTCGCTAATAATACTCAAACGGAAACAATCAAAATAATACGTGAAAATCAATGAAACGACCAAAACCTATAATATATTTTTAAGGCTAGCGATTTACCAAGCAATACACCCGATACTCCCACCCGCAATACTGGCCACCGGCAAGTATAGCGCTGTCATGGCAATGGAGCGTCAAAGCGTAAACAAAACCCCGCATGAGGTGTATACTTCGGTCCGTTTTATATTTGTAATACACTTGTCGCGTTGCCGAAAGAGGAGGAAAAGCGACTCGCGCCAGCGGTTAATTTATATGCTAGATTTTTCATGTCGAATTTTACAAATAAGGAATAGAAATGAGAAAAATGAATTGAATAATAGTAATATGTTTTTTATGTTTTATTATTTATTTTTGGTGAAGTGGCACTTCACTTACTACACCTGAATAGCCGCCACTGCTTTCGATATACATAATATGTATGTAGCATGAAAACTAATTTAAAGAAATATACCTGCAATTGGTTCAACTTATTAAAACTACAGATACTTTTTTAAAAGGTTTCAGTACGCGTTAAAGGTATGAGCATCCATTTTAAAAAATAAGTCTTAAATAGTAAATAATGACATGTTACTCTTATTAGTCTAGTCAAGAAGTGAGTTCCCTGCAAAAAATAGTTTTGTAATTGTAAAAATATGGTTGTTGGTATTTTGGATTTAGAGAAACATTCTGAAAAATGTGTTTTTTATAATTTCGCAATTAAAAATTGCAAGTGTTTTAAACAAAAATGAAGTAAAAAGGAGGGCGTCTCTGTTTTGTAGCTATAATTTTTAAAATATTAAACCTAGAAAAATTTTTAAAAAAGATCCTAAAAAAAAGTTTTAGTAGGACATGTCTCAACTCTTGGAGTTGTAGTTCCATTATTTATAATTTTAATTTAACGTTGAAAATTGTTAAAACGTCACATAAAAAGTGTATCATTTTTTATAATATGAAATATTAATTTTTTAAATCTAAAAAACTATAGTGTCGTTTAAATACTTAAAGAAATACACTTTCTTTGACAAAAACTTCTTAACTTGCACTAAAGTATAACATAACAATGGCTATGGAAATGATCCTGAGCCTAATAACTTTCTTGGACATCTTTATTAAGACAGAGGCCACCAATTGCGCCTACAGTATGATAAACACTGGGACGTGGAAACAACATCCTAGAAGACACGATCACACTAGGGTAACGGGAATCATTGACCTACAGCCATTAAATTGGAGATCAGACCACATGACTAGGAAGCTTGCTTGTTGGCATAGATCACCTGAACAAAGACATGCGAAGGAGATACTAGGCAATCCTTCCAAGAAACTAAATACTGAAGTCCTTCAGCTGGGGCGCACTCAGTTAAGACAAGAAGTAGGACTTTTGACAGGTCACTGTCATCTAAAGAAACACTTGCAAAAAATGGTCATTATCAATGGACACATAACAGGAAAACTTTGCGGGGAAGAGGAGGACACAGCTTCACACATAATATACAACTGTATTGCAATGACACGCAAATGATACAGCCTATTTGAAAACATAAATAGAGAGAATTATCTCCCGCATGAACATCTTGGCAGGAATCTACTAAACCTGACATAAAGAGCAGCGGACTTAACTGTAACAAGAAAGGAATACACTATAAGTCAATAAGCTGCAGTGTAAACATGGTTGAAAGACACATTTTTTACTGCAAGGCTTTATACGTGCGGGGCTCCTCCAAGCGCGATGCCGTAGGCGACCGCCTATACGCCTACGCTACGCTACTGCCAATCCCTATTTGCTTAACCAGTATATATAAATATGGTTACATACATACAAATGAAGCTAATAAAAGCGTGTGTATGTATTTTGTTTTTTTTTATCTCTTACCGTTTATTAGCCTATACCCTATAATCCCAACCAAAAAGAAATACCCTGTGTAATACTAGTGGCATAACCATAACATTATGCATAGGTATAATAAAACATCCATAAGATATTAATGAAAAAATATGGTAGAAAGATTTCTATTTCTTTTCCGTATACTATCGATTACCAGGACTACCGTTGAAAGGCTTGTTAAATCAATACCGTTGTAAAAACAACAATAGCTCTACCAAGCTTTTAATACCTCAAAGTCAGTGTCACTCTTTAAAAGTATTTTTACATATATCAATATTTACCAAGGTTTTCATTAGTACGTGCAACTAAAAACTTAAAAATGTTAAAATTTCAAATAATGACTGAAAAAGATCGCCGAGAGGCAGCCTATATTGAAAGAAGGAGAATTCAAGAGGAAGAGAGGAAAAAAGGCTTTTAACCCCAGATCAAGACTTATTGGAGTAAGTAAACATTGTACATACTAACATTTTATTTATCCGAAATATTATTCATACTCACATACAGTGCATTTCAATGATAACGAGCCACCCCCTATAATTCCGTTAATTAAAAACTACAGAAAATTCTGAAATGCCCCAATTTATATTGTTAGGGGACACCAGGGTTATCCCCCCTTCCTAGCACAAACGTCAAAAAGTTTAAATGAAAAGGGGGCCTAAGCTATACTTTATCTTTAAGGAGTTTTAAATCTCTTTTAAATGATCTCTGGTTTTTTTGAATCGGTTAAGAAGTTTTCGAGAAAATCCACCCCAAATACCGGATTTCCGTAGCCAGTGTCTGACTCCTATAACTTTTTTAATTGTTTAAAATATCAAAGTAAAATTTGGTACGTAGGTATATCATATAAATGTGCATTGTTTTACAAAATTAGTTGTTTTTATTACTTCCAGTTTAGCCGGAAACGACCATATTTTTCTTATTATATTAAGTGTTAGAGTTCATTTTATTCTTGACTAAATGGTGAATGCCAGGTAATATTTATTAATCAAGCATATTTATTAAGTCCGTAGCCGTTTTCGAGATAAATACAAAAAAAATGAAAATTCAGCAACAATTAAATTTAAAATAATGTTTTTTTATAAAAAAATCTAAAAATATTTTTTTGACACAATATTACAAATGACCAATTTATTTGTTCTGGGAGATATATTACTATTGTAAAAAATGGTTATGTCAATAATTTTTAAAGTTTCCTGAAAGAACAGCAGTACTTACCCAAAGTAACCAAACTTTAAATTAACTAATGTAAAGGAAACAGGAAATAAATATTTAAATTTAAGTCAATAACTTTTCTTTGATAACTTTAAAGGAACAAAGTTCAACAAATTTCGTTAAGACTTATGTTTTGTAAACGTTTCCATTTATTTATTGTTTTATTTTTTCATTGATTCTTCTTGTATTTTTTTATTGTTTTTTAACTTTATGTTGTTTTTTCGAGATTTCATTTTTATTTCAAAGATATCTTTCCAAATGCTTTCTAAATAAACCTACCTAAGGTTCTAATAAGACTTTTTAAATTTTATTAAGACTGGCCGAAATATATGATCTTTAATTGATTTATTTTTTATATATTTAAAATTACGTTTGTGCTGTACAGGGTGTTCCATTTTAGTTGCAACAGCGGGGTATCTTAGGTATTATTAAAGATTGAACCTTGCAGTTTTCGCGAACCTTAGCTACTTTTTTGTGAAACCTTGAAATCTTTTTTTTAGCTTAAGTATTAAGCTATTTTAAAATGCTATATTTATTCCTTTATTATACATGGTGTAAAAATAATTAGTTCTATCGTGTAAGAGTTAGTCCGTCGCCAGGCAAACTACTGAAGACAAATATTTTACAAGGATAGCATTTTGGGGCGCCTAACTGGTATCATATTACAAAAATGATTTATTGTACCAAGTACTATAAAAGTTATTTAAGAAAAACATATTTTCAGCGGCGGCTTTTAAGGGCTCTCTCTGTAAAGAGGGACATTAGAAGAAATTTTTTTATAAACTTGTCACATTATTTTTGTGTGTTCTATGTGAATCCTGAAGATTGCACACATATTCTTGGACACCCTGTATAAGTTTTAGGGAGCGGCAGAAATGTAGGCAAAAAAACACGACATAATTTATAACTTACTTACTTAATTATTAAGCATAGATCTTTTTTTTCTCTTTACAATTTCATATAACATTCACAAGGTACCAAAATAAAGAGGCAGCAAAAATAAATAGCCTACGGGCGGAAAATATTTAAATTTGCTACTGATTATGCCAAAAATACATTTATAAAATTATTTAATTAAAACCATTAATTAAATAATATCTTTGCTCAAGAAAGTACTTCCTACCTAGATTTATATAAAAACAGAAAAAAAACATTATTAAGTTTATTGGAAAATCCAATTTTAAAAGTCTTTACGTAAGCACCACAACGTTTAACTAATTTGTTTTGCATGGCCTACTGCAAATGTTTGGATATAATATATAAAAATTGAAAATTTTGTCGTTGTTTACAAAATAAACCCATCGTGTTATATTTTTCAACAGCTTGTAAAATGAAAAATTAATTTTTTGACAAATATACAGGGTGTTCCCTTTTAAAAACTCATTGGACAATATTTCAAAAAATAATAATGTATGGAAAAATTCTGATAACGTCACTACATTTTACGTAAAAATTACAAAATAATCCGTTTTAAACTTTTTAATAGGTTATCAGCCAACTAAGATACAAGAGGTAACTAAAAATGCAAAATTTTTAAAACCTCTCTGTAACCTAGAAACTAAGATGGCTATGACAGGTTTGTATATGGCATCTTTGTTTCATTAAAAAAAATAGCTTAGGTTCGTAAAAACCGCAAGGTTCTTTCTTTAATATTAACTGAGACACCCCGCAGTTGCAACCAAAATGGGACACCCTGTACATATTATGTTGTTTTCGTATTTTATTTTTTTTTTTAATTTAATATTTATGCTGTTTTGTTTATATTTTTAACATGTTAGATTTAATCTTATGGTTTATTTCTTAGATATGTTTCTTACTTATTTTGTTTGCCATTTATCTTTTCGTTTTCAGTTTTATTACATTAAATTGAGTTATCGCACTAATTCTTTCCAAGAGGATTAAGGAGATATTGTAGGCTATTTGTTTTTGTTTTTATCTTTATCGGTCTATTTACAGTAACATTTGTCTTAATATTTTTGTTTATTTCGTTTATGAATTTTAATTTTTAAGTTTATTTTTTCTGTTTCTTTTTAATTTTTTGTTCATTTGTTCCTTTATATAATAAAGAAAATATGATTAAATCTGGTGTTTTAGCCGGTAATTGACAACTTGTCGAAATACTAATTTGTAAGCCATTTTGGTCTAGAATAATTAGTAATTATTACAAAATCCATAATAAAAAGTAAAAATTGAAATGTTTTTTTTTTTATCTTTGGACAAACCACGAGGGCTAAAAGCCTAAATACTAACGTACCGTGGGTGTCTTAAGCGAGGTAAGAGGGAGTTTGTTGACACGGGACTTAAATACCTGAAGATTTGGGGGAAGGAAAGATCTCCGCGGGCAGCAGGTTCCACAACCCAGAAACTCTAGGGATAAAAGAACGAACCACAAAAAGAATGCAAAGAAAAGGATTCATGGGGAAAATATAGGGTTTACCAATAAGAGCATCAAAACTTTAAAATGTTACTGTCGTAACCAGTGGCGGCTGGTGAGGTCCAATTTGAGGAGCACAACCCGCACCATAGGTAAAAAGTAATATTTAAATTTTAAAGTTTTATCAGGGGCGTGCGATCCAAGAAAGCAAGGAAAGCATTGGATGGAGGATGCGAAAACTGAAGAATTAAACTACACTATAAATAGGTAAGTCTTTTAAAATTGCTTGCCTTCTTTCTAATTCCACCGCACGCCCCTGAGTTTTATTTAGACCTATTATTATAAGTAATTAGTACATTTTTAATGAAAATATGGGTAATAGTAAAACAAATAACGGGTGAGAAGTGATTTTATAAACTGTATTAATCAAGAATTAAAAAAAAGTATGCGGTGTGCCCACCAAGTTGGCCATCACCAGCCGCCACTGGTCGTAACATGTAACATTGCTTAGAACTGGCATCTGTAGTTCTGTTCAGTAATGTCTAACAAGTTATTATAGAAAGATACACGATTCTACAACGTGTAGAAATAATTAAAATAATAATTATTAAAATTAAATCTTTAAATTGTATCATCAGAATGCGGGTTATTTCGAGAAATGGTAATGTCGACTGGCCGCCAAGGTCATGCGATCTCTCACCCTTGGATTATTTTCTGTGACGCTACCTTAAATCTGAGGTCTACGAGTATAGCTCACGAACGATTCGAGGACCTCAAGCAAAACATTTCTCGCACCATTACAAATTTACCGTGTGATGATTGAAAATTAATCAAAAATTGGGCCAGAAGAGTCCATTCAGCTAAACTAAGTAGAGATATTTAAACAATATTATTTCAAAAACCCTAATGATATATTTTTTATTTTTTTTTATAAAATAAAAATTGCGTAAATTCTACTGGTAGTTACTACTTAGTGACATTTTAAAGTTTTAACGCTCTTATTGGTCAAATATGTATTATTGTTCCGTCCTTTTTCATTTAAAAATAAAGTGTAAAATTTTTTAAACTTTGTTTACAGATTGATACAGATGCATTGGAGAAACAAGTAGAAGAGAAGAGGAGAAATGAACAGGAACAAAAACGGATTGATCAGATATTTGAGGACCAGTTAAAAAAAGCTGATCAGTTGGCTATTGCTTATGAACAAAAACATAAAGAGGTAACAAAATATACAGTGTATCTACGTAAGTTAGCGACATATAAAAAACTTTTTGTTATTTATTTTACGAAAAAAGGTAATTCTTTATAAAATATAAAAAGTTCTGCATGGCCCAAAACCTAAAATACAATCATCGGATATTAAATTGTGTCAGTCATTTACGAGGTTTGGCCAAAAATGTAAATTTTACTTACGAGAAAAGTACTTGTATTTTTGCTAATATCAAAAATTGTTATTAAAAAAAAATGTTTGGAATAAAAATTATTTTAAAATATGAAATTTTGTTTATTTAATTTTGTTTTTGCCAAAATCGATAAAAATAAGTTTTTACATTAGTGCATGGTACATGTACATTCTTCTTATTTTGGTAATACTAAATTTTAAGACTTTATGTAACATTAAATTATAAAGTTTATAATCATTTAATGTATTGCACAAATGTACAAACCTAAATTTTTACCATTATGATAAAAAAAAATTGTAAATAAATAAAATTGCAAATATAAAAGTAACTTTTAATTCTAAATATCTTTTCTTTCTAACAATTTTCAATATTTTAAAAATACAGGTACCTATTTTACTCTTAAGCAAATATTACATTTTTGGCCAAACCTTGTACATAGATGGCTAATTAAATTTAATATCTAATGGTTGCTTTTTAGGTTTTAGAATGTGCAAAAGTTTTTTAAAGAATACCTTTTTTAGTAAAATTAATAAAAAGAAAGTTACTTACGTAGACACACTGGATGGCAACTTTTTAACGAAGCATTTATTTACGAAATATTTTTAATATCTTTCTTGCAATATTATTTTTATAATATATACCTCGCTTTTCGATATTATTTCCTTTTATCTATAAATTTTTGTGACTTGTATAAATTCAAATATGCTTTCATAAAAGTCGGCTTAATGGGGAGTTATTTTTACTTTTTTTTAAAGCAGTTTTATTTGATATAAATTTGTGTTTTAATTTTTGAATGCCATCTTGCTAAGCATTGAAGGTTAGGTAATTAATGTTTATTGTCAGTGATTGTCAGTGGTGTTAGTTTATAACTGTCGTATTATATTTAATAAACGGTAGATTATGTAGGATGTTGGGTCTGGTAAAGATTAGGTATCCAATAATTTTGCGTTTTTAAAAGTTCCCTGTAAAAGTGTTTGGTCCATAGAACAGTTTTAAATAAAAAAATCGTTTTTCATTTAATTTTTTTTTTTAAATACGGATTTTGTATACATTTTGATGCTAGGACTCCCTATTATTACCCGTTTGAACATGTGTGTATAATGTTGCCAGTTTTTAATAAAATCCGGAAAGAGTCCTTTTGCCCCATTTTGAAAAGTGTGTATTATTCGCAGGCATGATTTAAAAATAAAAAAAAATACTTAACTAACTAAAACTAATTTTATTATCTTACCACTTATAATTCATCTTTGGTAAAGAATATTTGAGTAATATCAAGTACCAAAAGGATTTATTTAGGTCAAAAATACTTGCCAAAACTGTAAAAGACCAGTTATGTTTAGATTTTGTTGTCATGTGTTTTTTAAAGTGTTTTAAGAAGGTGTTTACAGCTAATTAAACGAATATAAATGGTGACAAAGTAGGTATATACTTTTCATCAGCCTGTTATTAAGTAAATGAAGGCTAAACTGAAATAAGTTGATAACCCAAAAAATTGCTTAAAGTAAGTTTTTAATGGATAAAACTCATTCATCCTCACTTTATTATATTAAGAATTGAAAATATTACAATATTAAAATTCTATAGATACCCATCCTTAACCAGAACCTAGGATTTTTTACAATGAACAATAATAATTATTTATTATTTTTTTAAACCGTACAATTTTAAAGCTAAAAATTATTGACATCTGTAAATTATTGCTGGGCTCTACAGGGTGTTCATTTAAAATCTTGCAACTTAAGTTATCTGCGAAAAGAGACAGATTTAAGAAAATCATAACACGTCTAGATATTTATCGAGGGGGAGCGTTTCCTACAAAAAAATTGGACGGCCCTCTTCAACCTCTTAACTACCAGGGTCATCACCCCAAAATTCTTGAATGTGAAGGGGTGAAATAACACATCATTTTAAAGCTCCTAACGAGTACTTTATAACCCTAGAATAACTATAAGGTCAAAATCTTGACCCACTACACAATAAAGGTACTTTAAAAATTACCCAAATACCTGATTGGGGTTACCATATTTCCGAAACTAAAAAAGTAAGATGTACTTAATGTGATAGTTATTGTCTTAAAGGTATTTTAATTATCTTTTTATTGGTAATATAATATACAGGTTGCTACTAAGGAGACCTTGAAGAAGGAGTGTAATCGACATGCTTTCAAAACGGGCTTGATTTTTGTCTAAATTATAGTTCTAAATATATCACTAGAGGGTACCAAGGTCAATCGGGATCTTTCTGGGGTTGCTGCTTGTGTTGCATATGTACAAAAAATAGTACAAAAGTAAAATAGAAAATTTCAATTGTTTTTAAATACGACGTTATAGAGAACACTACCCAATTTTAATAAGTTTGTATTTAACAAAAATATAATATTTTGAAAGAATTACGTAATGGGTGCCCAAATTCCCAAGATCACCATTATTTTAATTTTATTATATGCATTTTTCGGTTGAATAAAAAAAGTATTATTATTTTAATTTAGCTTCAGCTCTCATTTCTCTGAAGGAGGAACAATTCCTTAATTATTTTAGATAATAAAAATAGGAATAGGAATTTTGAACTGTGTCATTAATAATCAAAAAAAAGAAAAATAAAATTTTTTACTTTATCTTTAATTTTTATTTACATACATACATTAATTGTCGTTTACATTTTTGGAAGTTAAACTTTTGTTTAGTTTTTTGTATATAAAGTGTCGATTTAAAAATTTTGTTTGTCTCTTAAGATACAAGTAGAGTTTAAAACTAAAGGTTAGACTTGTTGCTTTAAAATATACAAAATAGAGTTTTGCAATGTTGCGAATACTTATTTGTTAAACATAAAAAAACAAATGATTATTTTAAAAAACCCTGACTTCAATTAAATAGTTCACTTTATATATAAAAATAACTGCTATTGCTAAAGCTTTGTATACAACAATAAACAAGAATATTTAACGTTTGTGTAGAACTTATAAGCTAAGTATACACGTCGTGCAAGCTTGATTCCTTCCACTGAGTTTTAGTGCGGTGAACACTAGCAGGTAGCGATTAGACAAAAAAATATACAGAGTTTTTCAATAAAAAGTTTCCAACAAAGGTTTTTAGGATTCGGTAGTAGTGTAATTAGTCAGCAAAAACTTGGGTAATCTAAAAAGTAAATGAAAATTAGTTACATATACATCGTGCATTCGAAAGTTTTTACCAAATGAAAAACTTTTTATTTATTTACTTTACGAAAAAAATGCCTCTTTAAAAAGTCTCGAGCAGGAAGATACATTTCCACAAAAATAATTGCATGTTGGATGTACAGGGTGGCTCGAATTCGACGCTCATCATTGGGATTTCGGAAACCGTAAGAGATGCAGGATCGGTTAAATGAAGGAAAAGTTGCGCAATTTGATGCTCAATAAAATGCCGTTTTGCGTTTTAAAAAGTCCGAGTACTTCCGAAGATATTCGAAAAAAACCGGAATTTTCAATTTTGGTTTCTATTGTTTCCTGGCTATATTTGTTAAGATAACTTAAATTGAAAAACACGTTTTCATGGCCACTTTTTCTGCTCTATAATTCAGTGTGATTAAATATTGAATCTGACGTTTCGGCTTCTGGCGACCATCATCAACTTAATTTTTTTAAATACGTACCTGATATTTTTTTCAATTTAATTAAATCCTTTCATCACTCTTAAAACACTATATATCGCCACTTTGATATTTGCCGACGTTTCGTACAGAAAATTCCATCACCAGAATATTGCATATTTATTTAACCATAATACGGCCCTGAACTACATTTTTAGGTAAAAAGGTAAAAAAAAGAATAAACTTATTACATATTCATAATGTTTTATTGCAACTCATTGATATCTAACAGCGGAAATTACTTTATTAACAGAAACTAATCAGCAGGTACGAATTCAAGGGAGAACTTCATTTAATGTATGGATTGGTATGTGGAGGAACAAAATTATTGGACCTTTCGTTTACGAAGGGACCTTAACTTCCGAACGATATCTAAATTTGATTAGGAATGATGTCTTATTTCCTTTGGGGATATCTTAAGAACCCTTTATTTAAAAAATGCACCTCACTACCTTTAAGTACCACGACAAAATTTGACAAGGAAAGTCGCTGCCATTCCTGCGGGAACAATTAATCGAGCTGTATTAAAAATACAAAGCAAAGCAAGATAATGCATCGAGGCGGAAGGTTATCTCTTTGAACACTTATAATAGTGATTAAATTATGTTTATTTTTAATACCTTTTTGTTTCTTATGTCTAATATTCATGAAATTTTCGGTTAATAAGGTAATTTCCGCTGTTAGATATCATGAGTTTATCAATGAGTTGCAATAAAAATATTACGAATATGTAATAAGTTTATTCTTTTTTTTACCTTTTTACCTAAAAACGTAGTTCAGGGCCGTATTATGGTTAAATAAATATGCAATATTCTGGTGATGGAATTTTCTGTACGAAACGTCGGCAAATATCAAAGTGGCGATATAGAGTGTTTTAAGAGTGATGAAAGGATTTAATTAAATTGAAAAAATATCAGGTCCGTATTTAAAAAAATTAAGTTGATGATGGTCGCCAGAAGCCGAAACGTCAGATTCAATATTTAATCACACTGAATTATAGAGCAGAAAAAGTTGCCATGAAAACGTGTTTTTCAATTTAAGTTATCTTAACAAATATAGCCAGGAAACAATAGAAACCAAAATTGAAAATTCCTGTTTTTTCGAATATCTTCGGAAATACTCGGAATTTTTAAAACGCAAAACGGCATTTTATTGAGCATCAAATTGCGCAACTTTGCCTTCATTTAACCGATCCTGTATCTCTTACGGTTTCCGGAATCCCAATGATGAGCGTCGAATTCGAGCCACCCCTGTACAGGGTGGCTTAAAGAAGTCGTGTTACCAAATTAATATACACCGTATATCCTAGCTACGGCACAAAACTTTAAAGGGTGATTTTATGAAGAAAAGTTTCTATAAACATATGTCCGGAATTGCCTAAAATACAGAGCGTTAAAGTTAAAAAAAATCGATATTTTATAAATATATTAAATACCCCTTAATCGACTGGGTTCAAATCAGATTAGAATCAGAGAAACATTTTAGTGTATTTGTTTAATGAAATCAAGCGCTTGTAAAGTTTCACCTAGATTAACTTTATTGGATCCAGTAGCGTCTCAGTGGGCACAACAGCCAATATTATTGAGAGAAAAATGTTCGCCACTGGCTTTTTATGTAGTTTGTATATTTTTTTCTATAAAGAAAATAAAAATACAAATTTTTAGTGTTGTGCATTTTTTTTGTATGTGGTTTCGTATTTAAGATATTTATAGAATACCGACTTTTAAAAAAATAATTAACGCCTTATATTTCAGAAACGAAGCAACTCCGGACAGAAACTTTTTTCATAAAATGACATAGGAAATCACCCTTTTAGTAAGTTTTCTACCCTAGTTAAAAAATACTCTAAATTTCAATTTGGAAACAAGTTTTTTTAGGCCACGCTGTACATCTAACCTACAAATATTTTTGTGAAAATGTATTTTCTTATTAAGCAGGTTTTTTATGAAGAAGGCACTTTTTTTCGAGTTGTTAAATAAAAATTTTCTTATTTGGTAAGAACTTCCGAAAACACACTGTATAATATAAATAAAGTAATTATTACTTTATAGCCAAGTGGCAAGACTGTCTCTAATATGCATAACCTCGAACGCACGTGTAATGCATCTGTTCAGGATGTACCTAGTACAATTCAAAACTATGAAGTTACCCTACTTTAACGTCATATTTTAAATTATCTACTAGAGAGTAAAAATTCTAATTTAATATAAACGTAAGTTTTACGGTAATGTGGACCAATAAACGGCTTAAAAAATAACTTTAAGATCAGTCAAGTAAGTTTCAATTAAAAGAAATCAAGTTCTACTTAAAAATATTTAAATAATTTGCCAGGTAAATACTTACCGGTTGAATTTAAACAATAGATATCTCCTTTTTTAGAAATATTTCCTATTTAGCAGTTTGAAGCAAGGCAGTATTTACTTTATTTCACATTTAATACAATAAAAGATCCATTTTAATGCACATAATCATAAAATATTGTCTTTTGACATTTTTTCGAACGTCGTTGTTAACCTAGCATAACACGTCAAATTTAGAAAAGTTAAAATTTAATAAAGATGCCCATGAAAGCTGTGTTGCAAAATGACATTTCGTAAATTCCTACTCAAAATGTAAAATGGATTATTTACTATGTTTTATACAAATAAATACATTTTAAACTTAGAAATTCTTGAAATTTTTAATAATTACACATATAAGGTTTTAAATATACACCATTTAAGTAATGTTATGTGTTGTGGTGTATTATTTAGTGAATAAATATGTCAAATTTACAAATACAAATAATACCCACGTTAAAGAAAAAGAAAATAACAAAAAAAAACCCGTGATAACCAGGTAACATTTTAATACTTTAAATAGATTTATGCTCTTTTTAATTACTCTTCAAAAGTCATAAATCCAAAAGTCGTCATATTATCTGTGAAAAGAAATGGGATGAATTCCACTACATATTGATATATCTAGCAACACTGTTTCATCTTGGTTTCATTTGATCCCGATTGATATAAGCGCCCTCTATTGTTTTCTAATAGAAATGCTGTAATTTAAACCCGTTTTTTCAAAATAGTCCCTTTGTCGTTTACACACCTTCCTCTAGGTCACCATAGTTGCTACATTAAAAAAATATTAACTTTTTTACGTTAGGTACTTCTAGCTTATAAGTTTTGAAAATATGGCCATCCAAGTCGGGTATTTAGGTTATTTTTAAAGTACCGCCATTTTGTAGTAGGTGAAGATATTAACTTTATATTCTGGCTTAATAAAGTACTCATCAGGAGCTTTAAAATTATGATCATCATTTGACCCCCTTTTCATTTAAGAATTTTGGGTTGGTCACCCTGGTGGCTAAGGAGTTGAAGGGGCGCCGTCCAATTTTTTGTAAGAAACGTTCCCCCTCAATCAATATCTTGACGTGTTTTAAATGAACACCCTGTATAATAAATTCAGTTTCAATTAAAAAAATACATAAACAAAAATATACCTATTGCCAAATGACGTTAATGAATTTAAGCTCCGACGTTTAGGGTTCAAACCGCTATCATTAACTTTGTTTTTTTTAATACACACACCTCAAAATTCTTGGCACCCTGGTATATTCTTAAACCCGTAACTATAGAACGACAAAAAATTGTACATTAATTGTCAATTAAATTTCAAATATTCTTATCGAGAAATAAACAAAAATTGATAGCAAAAGTCCGAAAATAAACCACACATAGAGAAGACCGTTATGTGACTGGAACGACTAATTTTTTTCAGAGAAGTTGCTCCGCACCAAGGGGGACAGTAATGATTTGGGGCGGAATAATGTACGGGCGGCGAACTCCACTTATTCTTATCGAGCGGACCATGACTGGTGCTATATACGCCAAAAACATTATCGAACCTATCATTCAACCCTTGCGCAACGAATTTAGTGAAAATTTTATTTTTCAAGATGACAATGCCACGTCACATCGTACTCAAAGGGTACAAAACATGCTTCGAGAAGGAAATATCGAACGATTGGACTGGCCTGCAAACTAGACAAAATATTTTAAATTTTTAATAACTTGTATACAAAAATAAAATAGTATTAATTATTCCAATAATTTTAGGAACAAAAAAATTACAGCAAGAAATAAATAATTTTCGCAAGTACTATCAAAGACCAGAGGATAGAAGAGAATTTGACCTAAATGATCCCCAGTGTTTCAAAAAGCAACTTCCCGCCAGATTGCATGATGACGATCCGAGACTGGGTCCATCATCGGCACAAAAAGTAAGTAATTTTTATGTGTCCTTTGGCAAGTAGGCAATTATTTAATCATATACAGTGCATTACCATTAAAACGAGCCACCCCCTATAATTTAATTATTTGTACACTTATAAAAAAATCTGAAACACGTCGATTTTATTTTTGGGGGACATATTTTTAAGTCAAAATTTAGCTGTCCAGGGTCCCCCATCAATCCAAACGTCACAAAGTGTAAAAGCAAAACGGGGGTCAAGTGATACCTCATCCTTAAGGATGTTAAATTCCCTCTTTAACAGGCTTCAGTTTGAAAAATGAATGCAACAAACTTTTATACAATTTTTTCGAAAACTTAAAATTAACGGAGATACAGTATGTTGATTTTTTTGCAATTTTTTTGTAAGTTTTTTTTACTGTACTGATTTTTGCTAAATTTTGCAAAGCTATCACTTATTATTCATTGTATTCACCCTATTAATGTGACGCCAGTAGTTAATTCCAAGTGGCCTAAACTGTCCTAATAAAAAAATAGAAATAAATTCTGATTTTTAAAATTAACATAGCAATACAGTTATTATTTATTTTAATTATTTTTTTAACATCCTGTATATTTATTAATTTTAAGTTTTGAAATTTTTTATAAAAGTTTGTTGCATTAATTTTTTGTGCAGAATCGACCACAGAAATCCTGACGCGTAATTTTCGGACACCCTGTATATCAGTAATTGATTAAACTATCCACCATTCTTTGAGCAAGGTTTTTCTTGGAAAATAGTTGAATCTACAATAATTTAATATAAACACGAGGCCGTGAAGCAGTGGAGGGCTTTTATTTTAAAGTTAAAAACTCAAAACCGCGAAGCGGTTGAGGGTATGTTTTTAAATTATTGTCCACAAGACTGTTTGCCAAGCACAAACTTGTAGAACATATTCGGATTGTTCGATTTTAGTTTATAGGTGAAGTGGTATACAGCTAGTTTTTTGTCCTAAATAGCTTAGATTATAGCCAACAACAAAAAATTTTCTTTTAATGAAGTTAAATAATTAATAGAAATATCTATTAATTTTGACTGATCAGTTTGAATGACAGAAATGTATTCATGTATTATATCACAAGATCTATAAATTTAATCAGTTAAACTAACCAACAATATTTTAGAGTAAGATTTTTCTTGAAAAATAGTTGAATGTACAGGGTATTCCATTAAAAAAACAATATATATTTTTTATTTTTCCCATAATAAAAAAATCAAGATAGCCAATTGATGTATTTTATGAAGTCACCCAACCAAATGAAGATATCAACCACATATTCATATTTATTGGCCTAATCGTCGTCCGCCATGTGAATGTCTGGATTCGTTGATTTAACGCTGTAAAGTACATTTTACGCCGTATGCGGCAATGTTCCGTGCCGTATCGAAATAATTGTCCCATGTAAACCGGTCAAATATTTGACATGCTATTTAAATGTCATTCAAAGTCATTCATGTAAAATATTTGACCTAACCGTAAGCGTATTTATCGAGACCTGAGCACTTAGTGTGCTTTGACCTTTAATGGGTATTACTTTTCTCGGCGTCGCGTCGTGTTGAACACGGCGGAAGGCGCAAAACCGTTTCGTCTAAAAGAAGCCTTTGAACTTTTTTTATAAAGGGTATTTCACAACAGTGGGCCATATGATTAAAAAAGCAAATGATTTTGCTTATAAGTAATAGGTATTGATCATAATATAGAAATAAAGAAGGATTTACTTTAAACGTATGAGCATTTGCTTATAGGTGCAGTATTTACTTGCACAAAATTAAAGCTACTGAATAGCAGCACCACTCTTCTATAAGTAAATACTCGCACTTGTAAGCAAATAATTATACATTTGAAGTAAATGCTTCTTTATTTTTATTGTATGATTAATACCTTTCACTTTTTTTTCCTATGGCCCAGTCTGCTAATTCTGAAGGTTATAAATATTTATATGCTTTTAAAAAGAACATATTCTAAACCCCAATTTAAAAAATAATAATATTATTGATAATACTACTTTAAATGTTTTAAAAAAAAAATATGGTACATACCGGCTGTGCATTAAAAGGCATTTTCTGATGCACCCAATTATTTTTATTTTAATTTCTTTTTTCAGTGGCGTTGAAGAAGGTTTTAAACTTATTATTTTAAGAGACAAATATGGTACATCACTGCATTTTATCTCACAAAATTTATTATAATTTACATTTATATCTGGGCAAATTTGATATCTTTATTTTCCCTTATCTCCCGTATGACTATACCATGGTTATAGGTAAAAAATAAACTTCTCCACGACCACATAAAAATATCAAATCCTTTTTATGCATAAAAAATACCACACTAGTGTAGAAAAGTACTTTACAACTACTAGTGGGATATATAATATGATGTCATTATAAAAACTTCAATTAAACTTCAGCCAGAACAAAAAACAGCTGTCACCGCTGTTAGAATGTTATTTAAAATAACTTTGGAGTTATAAGGCTGTTAATTGTAATTAAATTGATAAAACCATACTATATTTTTAAAGTTCGAACCTTTTTAAATTCTAAAATGATAGAAGTCATACAAAGTTACTAAAAAGGTGATTTTCGATATAAAAATATTCTCATGCAGTATACGTACCGCAGTAAGAAAAGTATATATCACCCCTAGTGTTGCAAAGTTTTTAACTGTTTCCCTTCTTTTCTGTAAAGGCAAACAAACTTAACACTTTTTTGTAAATAAGTTGTGATCGTGAGAAAAATAGTGTACATTACTTGTGTGAAAATCGACTTCTCCTACACTCGTGGGTTTGTTGCACTCGGCTGGCGCCTCGTGCTCAATATTTCCACTCGTGAGATTAG
This sequence comes from Listronotus bonariensis, assembly GCA_014170235.1. Taxonomy (NCBI): domain Eukaryota; kingdom Metazoa; phylum Arthropoda; class Insecta; order Coleoptera; family Curculionidae; genus Listronotus; species Listronotus bonariensis. Next base: position 107,865 of record JACEGR010002222.1, on the reverse strand, counting down.
TCAGTTTGCACACTTGTAATGTAATATACTAAAAATATTTTTTTTGTAATTATAAAATATTGCAATTAAGAAATGATTAACAAACGCATCTAGTTCTTTAAATATTGTATTTAAATTTAGATTTCAAGGAAGATCTGATCAAACGAGGAAAGATTAAAAGTACAACGTGAACAAATTAAAGCATGGCTTGATCAGCAACTCTTAGAAAAAGAACAGGCTGAAAAAGAAAGGAAAATGGCAGAAAGATGCTTATAAAGGTACCTACAGAAATCCCTATTTAATAGAGACGTCGCCGTCGTGACAGTGCGAAATTACAATAGGCAATTTTGACAATGCGTGGAAAGGAGACGGTCTAGAGCAGGAGTCACCAACTATTTTCATTAGGGGTCCTTTTTTTAATATCATGACCGTCCCAGTCCGAAAAGACAAAAGATCCCAGGGTTCAGATTATGTAAGAAACACAAAGAAAAGAAAATTAGGAATAGAAAAAGGTAAGGGATCTTTATCTCTTTCAAAAATCTTAATCGCTTATAGATGTTTGCCTGTTTCTGTTAAAAACAAAATAATAAAGAGTAAAAGATGCCAAAAAGAGACATATAAATTTATGTCCATTTCCTTTTTAACTTCGGTTTCCGTTCGATTGAGTCGATCATGACTGAAAGTGGGTTATAGAATCGATAATTTGACATTTATTACGATACAAAGCGATCTCTTTCCCTTATGTTTCTTCCAGAATCTTAGCCTAGGGCTGCAAGCGGTCAGCGATGAAGCGTACTCGCCCCCACTACTCGCACTCATCGCCGCTCGCCTTTCCTCGCCCCTCACCGCGATGGCTGACGATTTTGCGCGTCGCGCCAATTCCTTGGCGAGTCAACTATAGGTGGGTTAGGTATAAGGACTCTTTTTACTTTATAAGTACCTAAGTAAACTTCAAGTCTTTGTGTATTGCATTTGAAGTAAAAAGAGTAAGTCGACAGGTGCTTGGCTTTATAATAAAGAGTAAAAAGTGCTCACTTCAAAAGTTCCGTATTGTCGGCAAGAGTTTATAGCAATATCTTCTAAATATAAAATTCCAATGAAAGGTATTTGAAAAACACTAAATTTTAGATTACTGCTATGTTGGCATTGACAACCAAAGACATTTATAAAAGGTCTAGGTCTAGGTTGGCGGTCCGCATCCGGATCACGGTCCACAAGTTGGTGACTCCTGGTCTAGAGCAGTACAACATTGATTTTCCACTCTCCAAATTATTTTTTTAAAACTCTTAGTCTCAGATCCGAATAGGAAACGACCTGAACCCAGTAAATATAGTATTGAAATAAAGATATTTTCACAGGCTTGCCTAAAAATTATGTTTGTAAGTGCTCATCTTTGAAAATACTAAACCGATCATAAAAATTATTTCACAATCAGAAAGATATGGTATTCAGGAGTGCTATAGGCTATATTTTATTTAGCCTACAGCAATCCTACAACAGAAGTGGACACGGGTCGGCTAGTTTAATATAAAATAGTTTTTATTTGATAAATAGATGAACACAAGTTGCTTCCTATTCCTTTCAACTACATTTAAGCATTTCTACCTGAATTTAACACATTAAAACTCAATTGGTAGCTTTGAGCAGGCACGACATGTATCAAAATATATGATTATATTACCTGTAAAATAATTTAAACGACAATAAAATAAAGATACAAGTGTCATGTTCGTAATTAGTTATACAGGGTATGTTAACTCCATTTTTACACGAAAAAACTTCACTCCTGTACAAGATACAAAAAATATATTGAATAAAAATTCTTTTGGATAACACTAATTATATTGAAAGTATTGGTAAATATAGAAAAAATTGTAAAAATTTCATAAAAATTTTCATTAAAAAAAAATAATTTGGTTAATGATTAATTCTCAGGGACTTTGAAAATATGGCACACTATTCTACGCGACTTTAAAAAAAAAATATTGCTAGAAAACATCAAAAATAATACAGAAAATTTATTTTTTTTAGACCTTAAAATAATTTAAAATTTAAAAAAATAATTACCTAATTTTTTCATTTATTATAAAAGATCACTTGGTATGCAAAACACATAAAATTTTATTAATTGCTTCGGAAAGTGGTGCTTAAAATATCCTTTTTTTTAACGTGGAAACTATTTTAATTTATTTTAGCTGCAGTTATTGCAAGGGATCAAAGAGCAATTGAATTGGATAATATTGAAAAAACTTGTCGAAGAAAACTTGAAGAGGCAACAACAAAATATAATTTGGCGTTGGTATGTATCCGAAATACTTTCTGCATAATATTTTTCATTATTTTTAAACATAGCTTTTTTAATACAATAAAATAATAAATATTCTGAATGCACAAATTTTCTTATTACACAATAATGTTAAAAAAATTGAACGTTAAAAAAAAATCTTAAAAAATATCTTTTACCATTCACTGAATTTTTATTTTTAGAAGAAAAGCATTAAAAAAATCGCCTTATGATATTTAGGGAGATTAAAAATTACAAAAATGTTATTTTGACGAATAAAAAAATCGGTTATAAATAGTTTTTTAACTACTTACTTAAATTGCAAGAAAACGTAATAGAAATTTAAACTTTTGTTAAATAAATTGTTACTTTTGGATTACTGTTTACATTTTAACTTTACTTAATAATGTTTTTATACAGTATATTCAAGGATGGACTTTACAATAGGACAAATGGACCAAAAATTTAAATCTTCAAGATAGTCGTGTATGGCAACTGCTTTTGCTTCTTAAAAAAAAAACAAGATTCATGTTGAGACATTTGTTTCGTTTTATACAGGGTTCCCAAAAACTACAAAAATGTGAAAATGGACCAAGACAAATTTACCTTTGTTTTTAAAAACTGAGCAAAATGTTTAATAAAAATGTTGTTAGAATTGGATGAGGATCCCATATCTGAAATATTACATAAAATTAATCAAATTTTGTTTTTATTGTAATATTTTTTAAAATCGTGTTTTACACATTTTTTGCGTAATTTACCTAGTTTTAATAGAACACAATAATTAATGTCAAAGTTTGTCAAATATATTTAAATGCAAAAATGTAGAAGCAGGTAAATTACGTAAAAAAGGTGTAACACATGATTTTAAAAATAAGACATTAAAAACAAAATTTCAAATGGGGGATTTTCTCTAGTTTTTGAAGCTCCCAGTACAAAACAAATTTCTTAACTTGAATTTTGTTTTTAGGAAGCATAAGCAGTTGCCATACACGATTTTCTTAAACATTTAAATTTTTGGTCCATTTGTCCTATTGTAAAGTCCACCCGTGGACATACTGTACAAAAAGTAAAATAAATAATTTATGGGGAAAAAACACTTAATTTTAGTTAACACTTAATTTTCCCAAGTAATCACAAGTGTAAGAAAGAATAAACCTATGGAACTTTTTTATACCTATTAATGCTTTTTAATTCAGTAGTTACAAAAATATATTTTTCCAATTTATTTTTTAGTAATAAGTAATATTTGGCGATTTTAAACCCCCTGTACATCAAAGGGCAGACAAAGTTCTAGGCCTTTGCAAAAACATAAGTAGGAATTTTTGTACCAGTTCTTTTCCACCACTAACTTTAAAAGATGAAATTATTTCAACCGCTAAAGGAAAGGCAGAACTATTTGCTAAACAATTTGCTGCCAATTCAACCCTTGACCCTCCCGTAAATCATCCAATTCCAGCTATTACCCAGTTCCTCATAAAATGCCCGATATTATTTTTAGGGTAAAACTCTTTAAGCTTATCCTTTTTTCTCTTAACACCAAGAAATCGTCTGGGCTGGACGGCATACCAGCAGCCGTTTAAAAAAAAAAAAGCTTCAGAACTTGCACCAATCTTAACTCGGCTCTTTCGAATTTCTTACGACACAGGTATCTTTCCGGAGAGCTGGAAGGCTGCACGTGTTCAACCTATTCCCGAGAAAGGATCTTAATCTCTTCCATCTAACTATAGACCAATTTTAATTGTCTCAGTTCTCTGTAAAATAACGGAAAAATTCATTAATTCACAAATACTTAAGTATTTAGACAAACACAAAATTTTGCATGACAGGCAGTATGGATTTCGTCACAAAAGATCTACAGCAGATCTTCTTTTCTTCGTATCACACTGCTGGAGTAAGTCTTTTGAGTTTCTGGGTGAGTCCTAGACATAGATAACATACATTTAGATCGAAGCATTTTTCGGATTTTACGACCTCGCGCAGTGGGTAGACGAACATGCGCACTTAAAAGCCGTGGCAAAATAGAAACACCGGCACCCCGTTCCCTTCGTCCGCGGTCTGACCGTAACGCTCATTAGCTACCGTACTTCGAACAGAAAACCAGGACGCCGTCCGACGCCGTCAACAAATTCTTTCCTATAATGCGGATAGTTTGTTTGGGGCCGGGTGCGTTTACCCTCCACAGGCTTGCACACAAACCGGTTTTTTTGCCCATGAAATGTAACTTTTGTTTCGCGCAGGTTATAACATTGGCAATCCATCGAGATCAGTGGTCCCAGATCGTTGCTTTTGATATATCCAAAGCTTTTGACCAGGTCTGGCATGCCGCACTTCTTAATAAACTTCCCTCCTATGGTCTTTCAACTAAACTCTTTACTTGGCTCTCCAGTTATCTATCTGATTGACGTATATCAGTTATTGTGAACAGCCATTCTTCAAGCTTTCACCAAGTAAATGCTGGAGTGCCTCAAGGCTCAGTTCTGGCACCAACATTGTTTCTTCTTCACATCAACGACCTTCTCTCGTGCACAACTAATTCCATTCATAGTTTCGCCGACGATAGTACCCTTCAGTCCAGTGTTTAGGTTCCTAAACCCCTCACTAAACCTGATTTGGAAAACAGACGCAGAGCGATGCAGACATCTCTTTCGTAGGATCTTAATTTAATATTGGATTGGGGCGCCAAAAATCTCGTCCATTTTAATGCATCTAAAACACAATCATGTTCCTTGTCGCGAAAAGAGTCATCAAATACTTATCCTCTACTTATGAGCGGCCAAGTTTACAGAGCAAAGACACCTTTAATCTTGTGGGCGTCACATTTAAAAGTAACCCTAAAGCTTCGGTTTCCTAGGATAGCGGAGCCAGCAATAAAAGCGGCCGTAATTTGACGGCCGTTTTTTATCAGCATTCAAGACGGCAGCTAGCGGTGAGTACAGATGTAAAGTAAGCTCAACGTTATTGACCGACTAAATGCATTTTTGTATTTGCTTTCGTTTTGTGTGTTTATATTTTGTGTTTAGTTTTATTTGACACTAATTACAGTGTTTTTATATTAAAAGCAAAAATGGATGATTTGGACTTGGCAATGATAATATTTTTGGAAGGAGAGTCTTCATCGGAAGAAGAAACGAAAAGGTCAGAAGAAAGTGAGATTTTCAAGAAACGAAAACTGAAGGCGTCTACGAAATTTTAATATGTCGTCACCTTCAAACAAATGATGAAAAATTTAGACAATATTTTCGTTTGACACCAGTATTGTTTGATTATGTTTTAAATCACATAAAAGATGACATTGTTTTGAAACCATGCAATAGAAATAAAATCCAATAACTCCTGTGGCCCTATTCTTGAATCAGGAGAAAATATTACTCCCCGGGGAGCTTTCTGATTTTTCTACTCCTTCATAATTTCTCTCGATTCTAAAAACCTGTATTCTTGAAACTAGGGAGTAGAAAGGAGTGACAGAAAATGCCAATAATGTTGTCAGCTTGTAGTAGAAAATTCTGACCAATCACAAAGCAGAAAATTGACCAGCCTTTAGACAGACGACAGACCAATGAACTATATATATGACTGGAACGCGGACGATATGAGCTGCTAGTCTTGAAAAAGTGTGGCCGCCTTATTTTAAATTACGATCGATGATGGTGATACACTATCTCTTTTAGCTCATTGAAGTGTCATAAGCGAGTGTAAACAAACGACCTTAATTTCGTATTTTCTTGAAAATTACTAGTTTGTTGATCGTTTTCGAGGTGGTTTTATAAACTAAGGACATATCTAATGATTTTGTGATTATAAATTGTAGTGAAAAACTCTTTAAATAGTCTTAAAATGGTGGTATATTGCTGTGGTTATGAGTGTTGTAATGTTCAGTAAACTATATTTTTGTAATTTCTTTCACCCAGGTTTCCGTTTTCGCGGCCTGAAGATTTGCAGTTGAGGATTAAGGCAAGTAGAATAGAAAATTTGACACCTAGCTGCCAATACTATACTATGTAGTGAACATTTTACAGATATAGATATACCTATTTTTCTAGCAAATGTTTCTAACAGATTTTTCTGTTTTATTGTTTTTTGGAATCATAATGTCAATTGGGCACAAAACAAATATCCTGCATTTTACTTAGAACCTATTAAAAAATATATATAGAATGCGGCAACCAAACCTCCATCACATTTTTTCAATCCTTATAATTTATTTATTTATTTATTACCTTAGAAAAGTTTCCATGAAAAGATTGTAAGTTTCTAAATATGTATCTATGCCCATTAAGTCGATAAATACACATATAAATCTTAAAAATAAGGGCAAACACTCACATAAAAAACAGTAAAAACACCAACTTTTATAGGTTATGATCTCTCCAATTTTCATTTTCTCTCAGTCGGGACCAGTAGAAATTGAAGCTCCCACAAGGAAAATTATTTCTATCAACTATTGAGAGAATTTTTTTCAAGAATACAGCATTTTGTTGTTTGAGGGAGCCACGCCTACTTTTACGTCACTTTCTCTCACTATTTCTACTCCTGAGATTCAAGAATAGGGACCCTGAACAAAAACTATGTTTATTTCTAAGGTAAGTTCATATATGAGCTATATTAGTTTTTACATATTAAAAAGTGTGGAAAATGTTCTGAATCATTTGGAGAAAGTGGCGTTGTCGTACTGTACTCCAGCGACAACGCAGGTAAAGGAGTCCTTGACGAAGACGAAGCTTGGGTTTGAGGGATATAATTACTGCTGGTACCAGAACAAGCAGAAGTTGATCGGCTGTGGTCCTGTCGCTGAAGATATCTCAACTGCGCATTTCCCACCATGGTCCCAATTTGCAATCTTAAATGAACTTGCTCCGTTTCTGGTAGTTTCTTTACCATTTTCGCCATAGATGCAAAGTAAAGATCTGTTTCATCTTGTTCTTCGTTATTGCGCCTTTCAGCAATTTTTTAAGTAATCTCAATCGTTCTTCAGAGTTTTCTGCATGTTTTAGCCTTTTTGGTGTTTTTGAACTTACACGACCTGTGTTGTCATTATCGGTATAAACATTCGTTGACGGTGCCTCACTTTGGAAATCCGTTTTCTCCTGTGTAAAGTTTTGCCTATCGTTATTTGAATCCTCTTCTACTACGTCATCTTCTTGAACATTTTGGTCAGAATTGCCTATATTGGTAATAGTGCTAAAATAAGAAATAAAAAGTATTGTATACACTTAGGGTAATTTGTGGAAAACTTACCTTCTTTTTAGAGAGCAGTAACTATCTAAGAATGACAGTTGTTCAGCCCGTTTTTTGCAGCATCTCCAGGGGCACCTGTGCCTGGCTTTTCTTTGCGTCTCACGTAATAGTCTCGTACATAATTCCACCTTTTACTGCACTCGATATCTGCAAAACGAACGTAAAGTGAAATTATTTTTTAGGTATATCGCAACAGGGGAATCTTTTAGATCGTTGGCTTTTCAATTCAGAATCTGCCATTCATGGATAAGTTTTATAATAAAACAAGTGTCTGCTAGCATAGTGAAAAGATTACTTAATGCAGCAATTCCTCCTACAACAATGGAACATCTTAAGAAAAATGCTAATGCGTTTATGTCCTCTTGGAATTTTCCAAACTGTGTGGGTGCCATAGACGGTAAACACATAAGAATAAAGTCACCTAAAAATAGTGGATCAGCTTTCTTCAACTATAAAGAATTTTATTCGATTGTTATGTTAGCAATTGTTGATGCAGATTGTAAATTTATAGCCGTAGATATTGGTTCTTATGGCCGAGAAGGAGACGCTGGTATTTATTTAAAAAGTCAATTTGGAAGAAAAATTCACAACAACGAGTTTGATATACCACCTCCTCAAACACTTCCAGGAACGGATTTTCTCGTACCGCATGTCATTGTTGGTGATGAAGCTTTCGCACTTCATGAAAATTTAATGAAACCATATCCAAGAAGACAATCATTAATTGATCACTCCAAGGCCATATTTAATTACAGGCTCTCCCGAGCCAGAAGAACAACTGAAAATACCTTTGCAATACTTTGCGCCTATTTTAGAATCTTTTTTCAGCCAATTGCAATTACACCAGAAACTACCGATAAAGTGGTTACATCAGCGTGTATTTTTATATAACATTTTAAGAGATTCTAGAGTACTTGCTCCTAATGAACAAAACATTTATGACCCTCATCCTTTACCCCAAAAAATTTGTTGCCATTGACAGGAAACATGGTACGTGCTCGAAACGCACCTACAGAAATTCGTGATACATTCAAAACCTATTTCAATGGAGCAGGTCAGGTAGCATGGCAAAATAATCTGCTTTTGCAACATTAATATCTCAATGTTGATTATAATGTATTTTGGTAATATCAGCAGTAAAATGCAAAATATAAAAATAATATACATACCTGTTTTATTTTCCAAAATGTTTGCTATTTCCTTCCAGAGGTTTTGTTTCAGTTGCGTTTTTCTATAGTCCTTACATTTTATATTATACAAAAGTTCATTACTTTTCACAAAATCAATTAAAACTTCATCTTCCTCCAATGTCCAGGCTACATTTCTGTTAATATTTGACATATTTTTAATATTCTCAATTCCCAAATAAATAAAAATAAAACAAACTCAACACCGCACCGGAGATAAAAAACGTTGCACGCACTGTCTTTCACCGTTATGACGGCCGTCCTCAAAATGACGGTGCCGCTTTATTGTGTAGCGGTGTTGGCCACCGTTTCCTTGAAAACCACACACGGTAAAAATAAGAACAACATTTTTAGCGGCCGTGAAATTACGGAACCGCTTTCCTAGGAAACCATAGCTTTACTAGCATAAACACATTGTAAGTATAGCCACGGCAGCTTCAAAAAGCTTGGTTTTCTTTTTCCAGCCGAAAAGTATTTTTTCCTTTCTAATTTATACACTTTGTATGTGTCCCAAATCCGACCTTCCATGGACTATTGTTCTTATATCTGGGGCATGGCGTCCCCCACAACCCCAAGCATTCTTGATTCCATTCAAAGAAGATCTATGCGTCTCATTAATGATCCTTCAGTTACAGAAAGGCTTACCTCTCTTGCCCATCGTCGGGCTGTGGGGGATTTATCGCTTTTTTATAGGTACTTCTATGGCTTCTGCTCTGAAGAATTGTCCAATATAGCTCCTCCACTCACGGTTCCCAACAGAGAAACACGTGGTGCCGCGTGTATTTATCCCTATACAGTCCAATTGGACAGGCCCCGAACTTTCCACTTTGTTCGTTCTTTTATCCCTAGAGTTTCTAGAATATGGAACTTGCTGCTCGCGAAGATCATTTCTACCCCCTCTCCCCCAATTTTCAAGCATTTAAGTTCCGTGTCAACAAACTCCCTCCTACCTCGCTTAAGACACCTACGGTACGTTAGTATTTAGGCTTTTAGCCTTGTGGTTTGTCCAAAGATTTAAAAAATGCAGTGGAAAAAAAGTGCTCATTATGTATTAGGGAAGAAGGAGCTAAATTTAAACATCTACTTTGAATTAAGTTTTTTCATAGGTTCTGGTTTTTATTTAAACTTGTTTAATTTTTTAGGCCAATTTCTTGATTATAATATGTTCATAAATATAAAGTTTGTAATTGAATTGCATTATTTTTTTAGTCTGTGTTTGATAGTTGACATGTTTGCATGGCCTACTTTAGAAAAAATGAAACGAAACAACTGGTATGCTATTAATCTGACTTTGACAAGTGCCAATTTTTTTCCATGGCCTACTATACCAAAATAAAAACTTAAATATCTCGATCTATTTCAAAAAAAAGTTTGAATTATAATATATCATTGGAAAGAGCAAAAATAGACAATTTTTTGAGATCATCGCCAACTATGATTTATATTTAATAAAACTAAGCTATCTATATCTCGAACACTGATAGAGATTTCGGAATGCGATTTTCACCATTTATCTAATTTTAAAATTCGAGCCCAAGACACCTATGTCATTTTTTTTCTATCTGGTCAGGAAATACGAGTTTCCTGTTAAAACAGTCGAAATCGTACCACCCTGTATGGTTTTTACGTAAATAAATAGAAAACCATTTGTGGGCATGGTGAATATTCTATCTAATTAAAGAATAAATAACAAAGGGTAATTTTAAATGTAGAATCTCATATTATGGAATACAAACTGACCATGCCAAGAAATGGTTTCTACTGATTTACGCGAAAACCGTACATCAAACAAAAAAAGTCTGAAAATCAAATTTGCTCTAAATTAAATGGGGATTTAAAAGGATTTTTTTTAGAAAATGCAGTAGCGTACCATTTTTTTCCTAAAAATATTTACCCTAAACCACTCATAAAATACAGTCGTATTTTTTTTTTGTATTCCACGAAATGTCTTTTGATGTGTCTCCAAAATTTTTACAAATATTTGAATGGGTGTATATATTTTTAAAAAATTTATACTCCGTAGTTCAAAAGACATTTAGGACATATGTTCATATGAATTTTTTTTGGTAAAAAATTAATTCCAAAATGTTTTGCATTTGTTTAGAAACACCTTGTATATCTAGTTGTTGACTTTAATGCTGTCTATAACCTTTTAATAGGTTTTTTTCACCTTTCCTGTCTGACAATATTTTTTAAGTGTTTTTTAGTGTTGTAAATTATTGGGTTCTATGTGACGAAATAGTTTTGTAATGTGTCTTTTTAATTATAAGCCCTTGATATAGTGACAATCCAGCCACGAAACGTTAGGATAAAATACAATTGTGGTTATATTTGCCTGTCCCCAACCCACTATATTACTCCAAATTGTTTTATAAAAGAGTGCTTTAGCTAAACTTCAATATAAAACAATAAAACCACAAAAACTGAACGCTTTTAAAACGAGAAAAAAATAATTATATTAAGTTATTAATAGTTTTTATAAGCGAAACCGCCGGATGCTTATAATTAAAAACTATCTTTAAATATACAATTTTATGCATTTTCAAAAAAAAATTCTGCTAAAATCGAGAAAATTTAGGTTTGTAGATTAGTGCTTTTTACATTCTTCTTATTTTTATGTCACTACAATTAAAAAAATATATTTAACATTTTCATATGATATTTAAAATAATGAAATGTATCGCACTAATGTAGAAACCTAAATTTTATCGTAAATAAACAAAATTGCACATTTAGAAGTAATTTTCCATTCTAAACATATTTTCTTTATAACAAATTTTTGATATTAGCAAAAATGCAGATACTTTACTCTTCAGCAAAAATTACATGAATTATGAAAGATGGAATAGTTTAAACACCCTGAATCATGACTATAGCCCAGGGCTTTGTTTAGTGGGGGAAGAAAGGGGCGGCAAAGGAACACATATAAAATACCAGGTGTTTCTTAAGGTGGTACTCTCTTATAATTTTTTTACCTTTTAAAAAGAAAATTTGGTTAGCAATGGTGACACAAATGTACACTCGTCCATCAATTTACTTGTTTTCAATTACTTCCGGTTTAACCGGAAATGACTGCCACTTTCAAATTTTAAATGGCACCACCGATATATTTTACCTTTACATCGATTGTATGTGACATTCTGAATCCAATGACACCTCACATGGTCCATTTTAATACTTCTGCTTTAAAAAAATATATATATATATGTATATATATATATATATATATATATATATATATATATATATATATATATTTATTTATATCCAGAGTGCCTTGATTAAGCTAAACGAGTAGTTTTAAGACACGTTGTCATGTAATTATTATTGTTTTGTTTTTACGACTTCTCCAGGTTGGAAAAAAGTTTACAAACGCCGATTTAGGGTCATAATTTCTTTTTTTTTTAAGAACGAGGGTGGCTCTTGACATATTCTAAACAATTACTCATAAGTTCGATTTAATGCCTTTGTAATACATGTTATTTGTAATACTATACTATTACTACAAGAAATATATTTTTTTTGTTTTTCTTTAATAATAGTTTACTCTATAAGTTAATTTTAGGCTGAAGAGAAATGTAAAGTAAATATGAATAAAGCACAACAAACAGCCGAAGACAATAGTGCGGAAATATATAACACCTTAACCAGCGCCCTACTAACAGAAAACCCAGACGTGGCTCAGAGTAACATGGGACCTGGAAAAAAATTGCTTTTATGTATAAAGGCATGTCTGATGAAGAAAAACAGCAAATTAGAAAAAGAGCAACTGTTGCAAGTTGAAGAAGCCAGGGTAAGGACTGTAACAATCGCCAATAGAGAATTATTGCACAGTGAAATAAGGCCAGCCACTAATAGTACCAGCCTTATTTCGACATCTGAGCTTGCGCAGATGCATGGTAGGATAAGGACTCTCTTAATAAGTATAGTGCCTGGCTTTATTTATGTCGGTTTTAGGTCGTGCCTTATTTTGGTCTTATTTTATCTTCGGAACTGTTCGACTAACCCAACGGCTGCTGACCACAAAAATCGAAAAATTTTAAGAAGAAAAAATACTTAAAACCTTGCTTTTTCAAATGTATTTCTGTAATTGTGTTAAACAAAACCCTACAACACAAAACAATAAAGAAAAACTACTATTTTTCCCCTTTTTTTTAGGTTAATGGTACTGTCAACATGATTTACCATAACTCTAAATTATTTAAATAAGGCCGATATTAATCATTCCCGAGCTAAATAAGGCTAATTGCAATAATTCTCTAATAACTGTTTCATGTTGTTAGTTTTTACATTTATTTAAGGCTGACTTAACATGATAATGTCTGATATTTGTGTTTATGAATTTATGGTTTTTATTCTTAGTATCAAAATATTACAATGTCACAGTTAAAAGCAAAAGTTTACTTTTGACAGTAATAAATCTAATTTACATCAGTGACCTTAAAATATACTTAAATCGATACCTTTCTCCAGTGGCATAGATAATTAAAATTTCTGGAGGAAGGGGGGCGAGTAATGGAATGGATAAAGTATGTTTGAGCTTCGACGCTATTGCCTTCTTACTACAAATTTTAATTTGTTTTTAACAGTTTTTTTGATTTGTTTAAATTTATATTTACAATAAATAATATCGGGTATCGTACTGGGTATTCCATCTAAGAGAAAAAAATTGCATTTATTTTTTACTTTCCCTAATTTTTAATAAATTCAAGATAGCCAATCATTTTAGCTCGCGGAATTTGACAATCGTTTTCAAAAACAATTGCATGAAAAACAGAAAAATTACGCCTTTTTTTAAACAAAACACCCTATTTTTTTCTATATTTTTGAATTATTTGCTCAATTCTAAATATTTTTATTAAAGCTACTATATGTCTGTCTTTAACTGTTTTTAGGCTATCGACGCTTAAAGAGTCATATTTTCGGCTAATATTATTTAATTAAATACATAATTAAATATATTAATTCACAATAAGGGTAATACAGGTGATTACCTAAAACTTTAAGTCATTTAAATCACGCCAACCCTAACTTAGACCAGGATTTTAAAAGCTATACCAATAAATTTGTAATAAAAAATCTATATTTACTTGATTTCTTAAAAAATAAGATATAGTAAGTACATACCCTTAAGTTACCTGTTTACACCTGGTTGGCAGGTAATATGCAAAAGAAAAATTTTAATAATAAAATTTTTAATTACACCATGGCCGCGGTCCGAATTGTGCTCACAGCATTTACGGAATATAGACTTCCAATAAGCGGTTCGATTTAAGTAAGCGCGCCAACGAAAGTCAGTTTGCAGTATTAATAATTCGAACCACTTGTGAATGTGTTTACAGAATTCAACAAGTTCAACAAAACCTAACAAAGTACTTTTTAATATAAACATGAGTGGAGTAGGTAGTATAACTGATGAAGATGGGAAAATGCTTGTATTTCAAGCATTTTCCGCAATCAAGGAAAGTGACGTGACATTTAATTTAGGACCCTTGAAATCACGGACACAATACATCGATTCTACTACTAACGATCCGATCTGTGAGTACTGTCAGCATTAGGGTGTAACGTCACATGTAAGGTCATACCTTCCACAACGCTAACGGTAAAGCGTGAAAAGCACGGATCGAAAGGCGTGTTGGTACGCTATGAGCGCTGTGAGCATAATTCGGACCACGCCCACGGCCTAGATCCGGGAATTTATTTAATAATAGCTTTTATTGTTAAAAAAACTTCAAGGAAAAGGATGAGAGGTTAATTTATATAGCTTTATATCTTAGTATAAATTAGAGTTTACTCTAATTTAAAGTAAATACTTTAGAACTATTGTTTTATGCTCATGACAAAACCCAAGCAGCAAGCTGACATCATTATGACGTCGCTTTTTAGTAATTTTTGATCGTAAGACGTCTTCGGACCAAAATTATCATGTCATTTTAACGTCACTTTACTGACGTGTTTTTGACATCGTTGAAGTGACGTCTTTTCGTAGTCACATTTTCGTAATACTAACTCATAAAAATCTAACAACGTCATGTTTAGAAAACCCGCCAGAAAAATTTTGTGACATTGTCATGACAACACATCCATCCAATACCGTCTTTATGGAAAGCCTATCAACTATCAGGTATGTTTTCTCCATATTTAAAAATATAATTTTATTAAATAAAATATTGTATCATCTTCGCTCTTGAAAAAATATAGACGTCAATTTCTCGTCATCCTAAAGACGTCAATATGACGTCATTAACGTCTTTTGTCTGTGACTTAGGGAGGTCATTTTAACGTCATTTTGTCGTAATTTATGACGTCTTTGCTGACCAAAAATGACTAAATACAGATGTCAATTAAACGTCAGCTTGCTGTTTGAAAACAACCTGTATTATTTATTTAAAAAATATTTGTGGAAAATTTTTGTCTACAAACTCTCCCTTTTTAAATATAAAAGTTAATAACGAACGGTAAAAATACATTTCCTCATTTATAAAATGGAGAAAGATTATAAGTGGCTTAAAGTCACAGTGTCATTAAATTAGCCATAATTAAGCATAAAAATTATTTATAATTTTATACCAGTATCAGTCACATTTTTTCATATTTTTTAGAAAAAGAAAGAACTTGAAATTAGAATGCAAAGAGAATTTGACGACTACCTCAATGGAACTCAAAAATCAATATATTTAATGGATTTGGAACTTCAAAGAAAGCAAAGGTAGGTATCTATATGTTTTAGAATTTTTTAATTATATTTTAATGGTATGTATTGTCCATATGTTTTTATCCGTGAAAACCATTTTTTGGTCTTCAAAAATTTCATACCTAACAAAAAAATTTGGCCACCCCTTAACCAAAAAGCTGGCATCGCCACTGCGTTGCCATTTTGGCTTGGAAGTTTATTGAAGGTTAGATAGTTAACTTGTTTATTAAACAACACACTGCTCGAAACGTCTATGTCAGAGTTAGGCGCCATTTTGGAATATTTTTAAATGGAAAGTGGGGTCGAGTAATACCTCATTTTAAAGGTTCTTTATAGCCCTAGAATATAAAGTCAGTCATTACCTGAATGCCATATTAAGATGGTCATATTGGGTTGGTAAAAAATACCGCAACTTTTAAATATCCTTAAAACTGCCAAAGCTACATCTACCAAATTTGGTATCCAAGGGTTTTTGGACATGTGACATCGGCACTGTTGCCAAACTTTTCACTTTTGTGCTACACGTATTTTTTTTTTTGGTTTTTAAAAAAATGACCCATGTATTTTTATTGCATTAAATTGGATGGATCAAATCTAGTAAGTTTCTAAATTTTCAAAATTCTGTCTCTGTTAGTTGTTAAAGTAAGATACACAACTCTTTCAACAAAAAAGTAGTTAAGGGCCCCTAATATAGTTAAAATCGCTAAAGCCATGTTTACAAAATTTGGTATTTAGGAATTTTTTGGAATCCCTAATTAATCAGTGATATCAGCATTGTTGCCAAATTTTAAAAAGAATTGAGGTGCTGTCATATCTCAGTAAATGGTATTGACCAAATTTTGAAATCTTACTAAAGTTGACTAGCTTCTTTTATTAAAATTTAAAAAAATGGGGCATTCTATTTAAAATACCAAAAATATTACATGTGGCGCAAAACTGAAAAATATGACAACAATGACAGTATCACTGTTTCGTTCTACTTGCCCAGAAACCCTTAAATGCCAAAAAAACTCACGTGGTTTTAGAGATATTTTAGCAGATCTGAACTTTTTACCTAAAATGTGGTGGTGTCATATCTTACCATCTAGTAAAAATAAAATTTTAAAAAATTGTGAACTTATTAAATTGAGCTCGCGCAATTTATTGCCCTAAAAATAAATGGCACATTATATTTAGAAAAACCAAAAAAGCAGGTGTAGCACAAAAAGGACAATTTGGCAACGGTGCCTGACTCCAGAAACCAAATTTGGTATATGTGGCTTTAGCGGTTTTAAAGATATTTAAGTGTTGCAGTACTTTTTACTAACCCAGTATATTCGAAACAGTAAAGTTAGTTGTAAATAATGTAATTAAAAAGTAATATAAATATACCAAAAAAGAAGACATCCTTACTAAAGCTTTAAGAAAATACCATATTAATTGTACCTAACTTTATTAGTTTCAGGAATATGGCCATCAAATCAGGTATTTAGGTAATTATTAAAGTACCGCCATTTTGTAGTACGTGAAGGTACTAACTTAATATAGGGGATTATAAAGTACTCGTCAAGAGCTTTAAAATTAGGTATTACTGGACCCCACTTTCCTATAAAAAATATTTTAAAATGGCGCCCAGCTCTTACCTTGACATTTAGAGCTATAATTGATATGTCTAAAAAATATAGCCTTTGTCATATCTTTATTATCGTTCTAACTTTCACAGAAATATACCAAACGGTCCAGAAGTTAAAAGGGGGCGACGGACTTTAGGACCTCACTGTTTAATATTTTATTTGTTACAGGGAACAAAGAAAAAAACTAGCAGACGAAAACAAAAGACTGGCAGAAGAACAACAAGCACGACAAAATTATTTGAATAAAATTGTGTATGCAAATCGAGCTACCAGAAGAATATTTTGACCAGTTTAATAAATCTTCTAGATAATATTTTATAAAACTTTGTGCACTTTATGTAAATAAATGTTTGATAACAAATTTGATATTTTAGACCCGAGTATGACATAAATCAGTAAGTGATGGAATGGAAATTATATATATATATATATATATATATATATATATATATATATATATATATATATATATATATATATATATATATATATATATATATATAATACGCAAGTTATTCAGTTTCCAGTCGCTTCAGGTTTGACCGGAAATAGCTTAAATTTTAAATTTTTAAATTGAACACCCGTAACGTAAATCTTGATATTTTCGGATTCCTGCGACAAATTCAAGTTAGAATGTGACATAAGTTTTTAGGCCTACCTGATTTTTTTAGAGCCATTTTTAATATTGCATCTAGGTGGCCATAATTGGACGCAAATTAATTCAGTGATACTAGGTGATGTAAGAAAAATACAATTGCCAAGTTTAAGTAACTGATATAAAAGATAGGAATCAAACAATTTGACAAACTGAAACTTCGTGTCTTACTATTTTTTTAAATGGTAACCCTTTTTAGACAAGCACTTTTCTAATAGATGAGTTTTTGAAGAATCTAGCGATACCAATCCCTTTCCATACCATTTACCTATACAAATTTTATTTTGATCTCTCTAGTACTCTAGAGGCTATGGCTTGTCTAAGACATCCAGTATGCTCAGATAATAAAGAAGAAATAAGAGATCAGTACCGCATTCAGAATCGAGAACCTTAGGGTAAAATTTACCCTTTACACCCCAGCAAACACTATTTGCCGGCAATGTACATTTTTCATATTGGCATTGATGGTAAAGCATTGGCAATTGGTGGCAATATTATGCCAACATCTTATACGCATTAAAAAGTCAACCCTAAATAAACACTTATTTGCCATTAAATTTTACATGCAGGCGAATTGCCGGCAAGCATACAAAAATGGCAGCATACCAATTCTGATTAAATAAAGCACGCGTTTTTGTTGCAGGCAAATAAATATTGGATTTTTGAAGGCAAACCTTCAACGCATATTCATACTTTTTAAACCATATTATTAACATTGGTATTTAACTAACATTAAAGCAATTTTTTTGATCTGTTTTAAGCAGCTAAACAACATTATTTTATGTTCTTTGACATAATTTAAAGGAAATGGCCTTTTCATAACATTTTATTTTTAAAAATCATGCAAATAAAAATTAGGTCAAACAAAATGTTTAATATGTATTTTGGAGCGAATAAAAATAAAATGATGGTAAAATTAGCTACGTTAATTTCTGACGGAAGGTGACCGCTTTGTGCATTTGTTTTCTACGTGGTTTTCTAGCTTTTTAGTTTATTTTTAAAGAAAAGAGTTTTTTAATAGACATAATTAAATGTATTCATTACCTAATAAGTGTGTGTTGTGTGATTAATTGGTGATGGCTAGTCGAGAAGGCAAGATATTCAAGTAGACTGTTAGGAGCTATAAACATTTAGTTTAAAACTTTATTAAAAGTTTTAATGACGTGTTAATAAAAATATTATATATATTTAATAGTTTTTTGACATACCGATAGATTGAAGATATGTTCTGTAGTTTGGCGGATTCATTTAATAGATGGTATTTATTTGGACACGCCAAAATAAAATTAAAAGTACTAAAACCAAAAAATATTAAACAAGTATTATCTTTTTACTTGTTTAATATTTTTTTGGTTTTTTAGTACTTTAATTTTATTTTGGCGTGTACTCCAAATAAATACCATCTATTATACCGATAGATGGCGTAATGGACAATAAACTACTATGTTTTGGCAATATCTTCGCTTTTTATCGTCTAAACCGTACCCATTAGACAAAAATAATTCGAGAGCGGTCTGCGCTAGGTGATCTCACTTAGCTTTGAAAGAAATATCTTCGGCTAGTGTAAAAATCTGCATCTCCAAGTTGGGCAGTGTTCCGAGAGATGGTACTTTACATTGCAAGGAAATTGCATGCAGTAAGGAGTTTTTTCCTATTTTAATTTTCAAACAAAATATCGCATCATTTTAGTTTAAAAAAAAGTATATGCGACAATTTTCGTCAATAAGACGTCAGCTTGCTGCTTGGGAGTATCTGCATTTGCCCACTTTCGTGTCTTTTGTTATCTTTTGCCAATAACTTATTAATGATGGATGCCATCATCTTAAACGCATTTTTTGCCAATAACTTATTAATGACGGATGCCATCACTTTATCTGCAACACGTAGCCTAATAACGGCCAATACCTTTCCATTAAAGAGTGTTGGCAATGCCAGTAAATTAAATGTACAACGCCGGCAAAAATGTTATATGGGACCGTACTAAAAGAGGTACTAGTAGTGTTTTCTATTGTACGTGTACCGATTTAATAGTAGAAATAATAATAAACTTAAAAGCCAAAAATAAACCATAAAAAAAAGAAAGTAACCGACTTCAAAACTAAATAAGCAAAAGCTTTTTATACTTTAATACCATATTTATGTTATTACCTGAGTTTTTTTATTACTTTTATTATGTTAGTAAATTTTATTATTGATTTATTTTTATGTTTATTCTAATAAAATTTGTTATATGTATTGCGAACGGGTTGTCTAAAAGTTATGGTCTAGGGTATATTAAAAAAACATAAAATTTTGAAACACCCTATATAATGTTTACCTCTATTTTATATATACATACCAATGTAAGTTTATAAACTATGTATTTAATATCTACAAAATGTACCAAAAAATTGTCATAATATTTGGGTCAGTTTGCAAAACAATAGATGCTAAAAAATTTACAAGGTGTTCCATTTAAAATATTAAAATTCATATCACTTTCGGTCTAGACCCAAATTTTACAAGATTTTACAATAATACTGATAGTTCTGAGTTTATTTTTAAATTGTGGCTTTTTTGTTTAATAAAAATGTCACATGTTCATAATACCAATGAGGTAGTGGACACAATATTTAGTAACCTACCAGGAATTGGCAATAAAATGCAGCTGCTTTTATTGTTTTTTAAATGTTTTTTTTATAAGATCTTTAAATGAGATGTTTAAAAATAAAAACAATTATAACGTCAAAACTTTGTCAATCCTCTGTACAGCGTGTCTTTGAAAGTTCTAACCAAATGGGAAAATTTTTAATCATTAACTATACGAAAAAACGTGCCTCTTCATAAAAAGTTCTGCCTAATAAAAATTCAT
The DNA here is from genome assembly GCA_014170235.1 of Listronotus bonariensis. NCBI lineage: Eukaryota > Metazoa > Arthropoda > Insecta > Coleoptera > Curculionidae > Listronotus > Listronotus bonariensis. The sequence continues at coordinate 87,361 of JACEGR010002222.1, read as the reverse complement.
TTAAACAAAAAAATGTATGTTAAATGTACAGGGTGTCCAGTTTTCGTGTGTTTTCATATACCAGCTCCCTTACTATAAAAGATAGAAAGATGGGGTTTGCGGCTTACTGTCCTATTTTTTTATGAAACTTACATTGCCGCAAACGAAATTTTCATAGCCCCCTTTGTTTCTGACATACAGGGCGATTTTGAAAATTTGTCATTTTTGACGGTCCCCTGTATCTCGATTATTTGGTAACTTTTCAATAAAGTGAAAATGGATTGTTATAGAGTTTTTACGTAGAATTCATTGGCGTAGGTAGTTTTTTCTAAAAAGTTTTGTTTTTGAGTTACGACCCAAACTTATGTTTTTTTAAATGGGACACCCTATATATTATTTTTTTATCTTTTTCGCTCTTTTACACGCTTTTCAAAAATATATAATAGTCCATATTTATTTTTTTAAAAAAGGAAAATTTTTACATTTTTGTAAAATTTATCATTTTTCGTATAGAAGGCTATGCCGCAAATCAAAACAAAAATTAACAAACATCATTTTTATTATAACAACTCTATATTAATACATAATAACTAAGCAACATTAAAAGAAAATAACATATTAATTTATTTTTATTTAGTTTAATTACAAAAATTGCTCGAATTGGGCTCCGTTGTGTTCCAAACATTTTTGACATACTTTTTCAATTTTTCACAATCCATTTAATAAAGTAATAGGCCTACCCTGCAAAAGCCTACAACGCTTGATGTGTAGCTTCTCGAAGTTGATCAATATTGTGGTATTGCCTCATATATATTTGATTTTTCATATATCCCCATAAAAAATCCAAAACAGAAAGATCTGGGGATCTTGGGGGCCACCTGACTGGTCCATTCGTACCAATCCATTTATCTGGAAATGTTGTGTCTAAATATTCTCTCACTATTTGAGCATTGTGACTTGGAGCGCCATCTTGCTGGTAATAAATATTATTTAGATCGGCCAAAGGAACATCCTCTAATATTTCCATTAGTGTATCTTGCATTATTTCTAGATGTCTATTTCCGGTTAGCGTTCCTTCATAGATAAAATACTTAATTTTAGGACCAAAAATAAAGCATGACACGCTAAATCCAAACCGACCTTGACGTTCTCGAGGAAATGTTACATATTGGTTCGTTTGGGACCAGTACCTTGAATTGTTTCGGTTTAGAATACCAGAACTAGTAAAATAAGCCTCGTCTGACCACACCACCTTTCTTTCAAAATTTGCATTTTCCTGCAACATTTGTAGGTACCAATTGCAAAAACTACCCTACGTTCTGCATCACCGGGATGCAAATGCTGAACAAGATGGTATTTGTATGGTCTAAACTTATGTTTCTTTAGTACTAACTGAGTTTTTGATTTTTTAACCCCAACTTCGTCATATATTTTTCTGCATGATATGGATGGTTGTACCGCGACAGAAGCCAAAACATTTATTTCATTTTCTTCCCTGTTTTCCTTGTTGTAAAAATTAGGCCTGGGTTTTTTAAAAGATCCGTGTTCAATGAGATTGGCTTTGATATTATGAAATATTCTTTTATCGGGTTGACGTCTTTCTGATACCTACGAAATAATTAGATATGTAACAAAAAGCTAGATAGATAGATAATGATTAAGATTTTTATATTTGTTATGAATATTAATGTTACATATCAATTTTTTTGTTAATGCTGAATATTACCAATGTCAAAATCTATTCAAATCATCCGATATGCTCACATTATAATAAAAACATCCTATAATATATCATTGTTGAGAAGGCTACTTCTTAACCTATAGGCATATAATATACTGTTAAACCTTACCGATTAAAATAAAGCTCCGAGGCTGCGTTGGCGTCTTCATTAGCTTGGATAAAAACAAACATACATATCGTGTTTTTCATAATTCTCATATCTATTATTTTCTGCCATGTTAAACAATTTTTCACAAAAATAATAAAGTAAACTTCCACATAACAAAAATCCAAATCAAACAAATAACAGTACTATTTGACAACAATAACAATCCATAATGGCGCATTTACAGAATTTTGTTTTTGTCATGGCTATCCGTGATTGACCATCGGAAAATGATAAATTTTACAAAAATGTTAAAATTTTCCATTTAAAAAAAAATAAATATGGACTATTATATATTTTTGAAAAGCCTGTAAAAGGGGGAATAAGATAAAAAATAATATATAGGGTGTCCCATTTAAAAAAACATAAGTTTGGGCCGTAACTCAAAAACAAAACTTTTTAGAAAAAACTACCTACGCCACTGAATTCTACGTAAAAAACTCTATAACAATCCATTTTCACTTTATTGAAAAGTTACCAAATAATCGAGATACAGGGGACCGTCAAAATGACAAATTTTCAAAATCGCCCTGTATGTCAGAAACAAAGGGGGCTATGAAAATTTCGTTTGCGGCAATGAAAGTTTCATAAAAAAATAGGACAGTAAGCCGCAAACCCCATCTTTCTATCTTTTATAGTAAGGGAGCTGGTATATGAAAACACACGAAAACTGGACACCCTGTACACGGTAGCTTAAAAAAGACTTGTTTTTAAATTAATAAACAGGCTTTTTTAACCACGCTACGGAGCTGAGAGTGATTTATTATGTCATTTTATAAAGAAAAGATCCTACAAACCTATGTCCGAGTTGCTTCGTTTCTGAGATACAGGGCGTAAAAGTTTTTAGAAATGTCGGTATTTTATATTTATTTTAACTACCTTTAAACCGATTTGGTTAAAATTGAGTTAAAGTGACCACATTTTCAATCACAGAACGCGGGACAAATAAAAAATATGAAATAGGTTGGATCTTTTCCCCTAATTTTTTTGTTTTGTTTTTTGAAGAGGAAAAAACTCGATCAAATTATTGATATAAACAATAATAGACATACTTTATTTTTTATCTCCCAAATTTTTTGTTGAAGACCAAAAAAACCTCACCTCCGAGAAAACCTTGTTTTCTTTGTTTACACCCACTCCCATCAAAAATCGGGACATTTTCAAACATCGGCGGGACGCGGGACAATTCTGCAAAGAGTGGGACGGTCCCGCGAATATCGGGACGTGTGGTCACTTTTAATTAGGAACGTTCATAATGTAATAAAGCGCTTGTAAAGCTTCAACTAGATTGACTTTATTGGGTCCAGTGGCGTCTCAGTGGTCGTCACAGCCAATATTAATGAGAGAAAATTGTACGTCACTGGCTTTAATGTAGTATTTAAACTTTTTTCCCGTGCAACTTAAAATGCAACTTTTAAGTGTCATACAGTTTTTTTTTATATCTGACGTCATATTTAAAATATTTATAAAATACCGACTTTAAAAAATATATATATATATGGCCCTGTATCCCCAAAATGAAGCATCTTCGGACATATGTTTATGAGAATGTTTCTTTGTAAAATTACATAAAAATCACCCTTTCAAGTTTCTGTACCGTAATTAGTAAATAGCCAGTATTTTAATTTGGAAACAAGTTGTTTAGGCCACCCTGTACATTCAACATTTAAATATTTTGTGGAAATATATTTTCTCATTAAGCAGGATTTTTTATTAAGAGGAACTTTTTTCGTAAAGGTAATAATTAAGAAGTTTTTCCATTTGGTAAGAACTTTCGAAGACACGCCGTATAAAAACTTAATTAAAAAAATAGATTTGACCCCAATTTAATAAAATTGTATGATTTGTGCTTATCACAATTATCACGTTTTAATCTTGTTATATTATGTAGGTAGTGATTATTAACGTTTATCAGGTAAAAGAAATAAAAAATACATTTGTAATAATCATGGTATTATTTATCGACATTGTTAATTGGTATATTGCTTATAATCTTATCTTATCTCGACGTGAATAGTTCTTAATGCGAGTGTTATTATTCGGAGAACCAAGTTAGTTGCATTCTGTTATTATTCGTAGCAATAAGATTTACGTGAAGTGATTGTTTAAAAATGGCACACGGGAGGCTCTGATGTTGATAATATAATTAAAAATTGACCGCTCCAGATGGTAAGTAACTAAATATTGCTTAAAATTGTGGTTTAGTTTTGTTTTTCTATGTTTTTGAGTTTTTCTTAACTTTCAGTCAAAATAACCTTTAAATGGAAACAACACGTTTCTTGTAAAATGGATTAGTTATAATTTTCTTTCTATTTTTAACCCAAAGATTTTTTAAACTATTTCAGTTTACTTTCGCAAGTATTTCCCTTATACTTACGTCATTAGTTTAGATCTGCAGGTAAATTGCGAAAATAATAATAAATAATTAATAGTTTAAAAAACAAAAAACACGCTTTTATATGCAACCGAACTAAAAATTAAAAAATAATTTTTCATTAAAAAATATTTTCACTTCATAGTAAAAAGCGTGGGGTGCTTAATATATTAAATGTTATAATTATTATATTTGCCAATATCTATGATGGAAAAGTTATGAAAAAATAGTAAAATGCACCCCACGCTTTTTACTATGAAGTGAAAATATTTTTTTAATGAAAAATTATTTTTTAATTTTTAGTTCGGTTGCATATAAAAGCGTGTTTTTTTAGTTTTTTTAAACTATTAATTATTTTTCATTTTTTAGTTCGTTATATTGCACAAAATTCTTAATATAACAGTAAATTAGAACATACTAATTAATTAAGCAGCAAAAGAAAATAACCAGCCCCCTATGAAATGACAATGGTAGCAAATTTTAAAATTTGCAAAAGATTGCAACTCACTAAAAATTTCTTCTTCATTAAGTAGCAAAGTTTCAAATTTTGCCAACAGATGGCACTCCAGGAAATGTTTGGACCGTTGTCAACACTTTGCAATCCACTAAAAAATTTCTTCCTCATTTAATAGCAAAGTTTGAAATTTTTCCAACAGATGGCATCCTAGGTGTTGTTTTTATAATATAATGGAATTTTTTTTCCTGGCGATTAAAAAAAAGATAAAGGGATACTGTTTGCAGATTATTGCATTGTCATGGGTCCTTAATACGTGTGCAAAGTTTCAAAGAAATCGAATAGTTGGAAGTTGGTTAAAATTAGGCTCAAAGATTCCGTTACATAGGCAGCCAGATGGATAGATTGATAGATAGATAGATAGTTACAACCCAAGTTAATAAAAGCGTGTTAAAAAGTATATCAACTGATTGCACATAAGCGACTCTATAAACAAAGCGGAAATAAAAATTTATCGAGAAAATATTGTTAGCTTTTTTTTGTATCTATAAAGAGTCTACAAAGGTTAAAAACCTAAATATAAACGTGCCACGAGTGTAATTAGTCTGTAATGGTAGGTTTACACCTGACATTTATTACATGATAATTTATGTCAGAAAGAAACTTTGGGTAATGTAAACGGTCAAAAATTTATTCTATTATATTTTTATTTTCAGTTTTTGGCTTTTACACGTAATGTATTCAGCCATCGTCAAGTGGTTGTGGTCAAAAATGTATGTCCGATGGAAATTTGTTATTGTTTACATTAGCCAGAATTTCTGTCCGACATAAATATCATGCAATAAATGTCAGATGTAAACTCACCACACTTAAGTGAGATAAGAGGAACTGTGCTAAGACGGTTCTTTAATATTTGAAAATTGGAAGAAAAATAGAATACGAAAACCGGTATGTTAACATTTCGTATTGGGTGACTAATAGCGCTTGTTTTGTTATTGCATTACTGGCAGATATACTTATAAAATAGTTGATACGATACATGAAAGCGGCTCTTTACCCTTTACGCGCCCCTCGTACATGTCATTTCTGAACCTTTAAGGTTTGTGATGTGTGATTTATTTTTGATTTAAATGAAAAGATTAAACAGGGTGTTTTAGAAATATAGGATCAAACTTTAAGGTGTGATTCCTTTTATTATTTTATGAAAAAATATTTTTATAAACATATGTCCGGAGTTGCTTACTTACTGAGATACAGGGCGTTAAAGTTTAAGAAAAACTCAGTTTTTTCTAAACATTTTTAATATGCTTAGGCCGACTATAATAATATTTGGTACATAAATTTAAAGTAATAATGTACTTATTTAGCTCTAACCATATTGTAAATATTGGCTCCAGTGGCATCACAGAGGACACCGCAACTATTAATAATGAGAAAAAACTTAACTTTTTATATTTTTTTATAATTCTTTATAATACAACTTTTTAAATTCTTATAAATTTTTTGTATCTACCTTCGTTTTCGAGAAAAAGTACTAAAGCTACTTAATTTTTTTTTTAACTACCCATAGACAACATGATGTAAAAAGCAAAAATTAAAATAAAACAATTATTTGCCTTAAAATAAATTAGCAGTCGTGTATTTTTATCGAAAATTGTCATTTTCCTATTTACTCAAAAATACATTTTTTATTTTAGATTTTATTTAATGCTGTTTAGGGTACTTTTTAGAATGACTTAAGGTGGCTTTGATGTTTTTCTCAAAAACAAAGCAAGATACGAAAAAAACCAGACACTAAAAAGTTGTATTATTAATTGCCTAATTATAAGAAAATATAAAAACGTCAAAAAGTCCGTGGCGTACTTTTTTTGCTCAATAATATAAGTTGCGGTACCCACTAAGACGCCCCTGGGCCCAATAATATCAATATGGTTAAGGCTAAATAAGCGCCTTATTAATTTAAATATATTTTTTTTATTTTATCCAAATCGGCCAAAGCACATTAAAAATATTTAGAAATAACTTGATTTTTTTCTTAAATTTTAACGCCCTGTATTTCAGTAAGGAAAAAACTTCGGACATATGTTTAAAGGAACTTTTTTCATAAAATATCATAAGGAATCATACCTTAAAGTTTGATTCCATAGTTCTGAAACACTCTTTATATTAAAACCTCTATGCGGGCGATATCGTCAGACAAAAACGTAATGCGATCACCCAGTCCGACACCCGAAATACGTCAATTATGACCCTTATGGTTTGTAACTGTAACCCTTACCATTTTTGGCACAGTATTTAAACTTGCATGTAACACATTGTTGTTTTTTTCCGACAAAAAAATAACGTGTTCGCCCAGTCCGACAACCGAAATATGTGAATTTTAAGCCCTATGGTTTCGTGACTCTAACTTGTCGGACAAAAGTACCATGTGATTTATTAACACTTTAAAAAATCATTTATGACTATGTCCGACAAAAATATCAACGGTATTTGTCGGACAAGATTACCATGGTGTTTTACATACAATTTTTAAACGTTATGGTAAAAATGGTGAAGGTTACAGTCACCAAACCATAAGGCTCAAATTTGACATTTTTCCAAGGTCATCCTGGGCGGTCGCGTCACTTTTTTGTGTGACAAGTTTACTACTATGTTTTACATGCAATTTTTAAACAATGTGCCAAAAGTGGTATAGGTTACAGCCAAGAAACCATAAGTCTCAAAACTGACATGTTTCGGGTAAGGCTGAGAAATGACTTGACCCATTTTCTGTTGTTAATATGTTAAATGATTCAAAACATTTTAAAACATTACATTTTCTTGTTAAACGGTGACGTCATGTACGTCGCGTATTTAACTGTGTTTGAATACATCCCGGACAATGGTTAAAAACAATAAAGTTATCTGTCGGGCGGGCGTATGCATCGTACCACAGCCTTCTTAAATTCTAAGCCCTGAAGGAGAAATCTGTCAACACAGCACAGTAGGAATGTCTAGTAATGTTTAGAAGTAAACAGAAACAAGTTTAAACGATTGCTTAAAAGGTTTTTTCTGTTTTTAAAAGTTAAATCGTAGCGTGTATTTACTATATAAAGAAAAATAAGTAATTCATTGTTATATTTAAAAAAATAGGACCAGTGCCAAGATGTTATTCGTTGTTTTTACGTTTGAATGTGCGCGTATAGTTGATGCGTACGGCGTACATTATGCCACGAACGTGTTGCGTTTTGGGCTGCAAAACGAATTACCCAAGTTATATTAAAACAGAGGGTTATCAAACAACATTTTATTTCCCCATATACGATGAAATTAGGAAAGCCTGGTTGTGCGCTATTGACCGAATAAGTGTTTTTTATTAAAAGTAAAAGTAGTACCTATATCGGTAAACGGGCAAATATATTTTACGGGCTACTAATTAACTAAGTGTGTTTTTTAAAAAATGGTTTTATTTGAAATCAATAGTGTGTATAGTGCACCAAAAACAATTATTTACCCCAAGCAATATCCTAAGGACTATATCAACTAATGCGCATAAATATCGTGGTAAGTTCACCAAAAAATATTTATATAGATATTCTGAAAGTTATTTACCTAAGGCGGTTTTAGGGTAAATATAGTGGAAAACCTAATTTAAAGCTTTTTTCATTTTAAAGCGCATCTAATGTAATACGCTATATTATTAAACTTTTATATTTATAACTAAACACACATGCTTTCAATTCATTTTAAGTGTTGCAAGTATTACTAAATAATAAATGTTTAGTTAACTTTTAAAAGCTACATTGGTCTGTTCGCAAAAAATGCATAAAGCGGAAAACATCATAACAATTTGAAATTTTTAAATCTTTACCAACAAATTTGTATAAGGCAGAAAAGTTTCTGATAAGTTTTGCAGACACATTATTGCTTTTTAGGGCAACTATAGTATTTAAAATTATACCTATATGTTGTCTATATCCTAAAAAAAATTAATACCTATATTTTGTTTAAAACACTTAAAAAATTAATTATATTTAGCATGTAATCAATTAGGAACTCATTTCAGTATTCCTACTGTACAGTGTTGTTTGCATCGTTGCCTTTCTTACTTCACGGCTCAGAGTTTAAGAAGGCTGTGATCGTTCTCATTAAAAACTTTCGGTTTGCGGTCGTTTTTCTTAAACTTTTTGCGTGGCGGTACATGACAAGTGAAAAATGTTTATATTTGGTGTTAACACATGTACATATTAATCGTAAAAAAAATATACTCATAATCTAAAATTTTATTGTGCTGTAACGCAACGGTTTGAAAAACATACATTTTCTTGATTCTCACATTTATATTGTCATTTTTAAATACGGTTTGAACCAGTGAGACGAATGCGGTTAGCAAGAAGAAAATTTGACTTTGTTCAAAAGTGGCGTAAAGGTTAAAGCGCCGCTTCCATACATGGCAGTATGAATTTTCGTGGTAGACTCATCAAAAGGGACCCCCGATAGGTCTTAAAAGTGTAATGAAATGAAGTCCATTTCATTGCTGGCCCAGGCACTAAACCCATCCTAGATAAATAAATATATTAGCTAATCGGTGTGCCTGAGCCTTTGGGTACTCGAGCCGTCTACCTATTTATTACCAGGAACTAATATACCTACAACCTTCCGGGACTCGGGGACCGATTAACATACTAATGTTGGTGGCTTTATGACCACTCTTCTAATTGGGAACCAATTTACCAACAACGGGTATTGTTTTGTAAATTGGTTCCAGATTTTATGACATTTAAAGGCGACCCGGCAACCGATTTACATAAAATTACTACTCATCATTATTATTTAATCAAATCTGTGGTACTTGACGGTTATAAATAATTATTAAAAAATAATTATTAAATATAACATATACTTTATAACATTATGCGCATTAGCGCTTAAATTTCTTTAAAATTACTAAAGATTAAAAATTTTGCCATTTTTATATCGCTACTTTTGACCCCATGTTTATAAAGCAAACGATCCCTAATTTTAAACAATTACCCTCTAAAATGTTCCACATTTGTTAAGAAATAACCTGTATGTTTTGCGATTTGTGCTTTAAATGTTCATAAAATCAATAATATATGCACAGCACAACAAAGAAGGTTGTGATGGGACCGTGTTAATAAAAAATTAAGACATAGTGTTAAATAAATAATAGTTTAAAAAACACGCTTTTATATGCAACCCAACTAAAAATTAGAAAATAATTTTTCATTACAAAGAGTTTGTCACTTCAGAATAAAAGCGTAGGGTGCATTTTACTATTTTTTCATAACTTTTCCCTCATAGATATTTGCAAATAGAATAATTATAACATTTAATATATTAAGCAATCCACGCTTTTATTCTGAAGTGACAAACTCTTTGTAATGAAAAAATTATTTTCTAATTTTTAGTTCGGTTGCATATAAAAGCGTGTTTTTAGTTTTTTAAACTATTATTTATTTTCCATTTTTTAGTTCGATATATCAATTAGTTTTTTAAAAATAAATGCTCCAGTTTATTCACTAAAAATTCCTTCGCCATTTTGTCAAGAGTAGTATTAGGACCCATAGGATCTGTAAAGGAATTTATTTATCCTGGCGGTCCTAATCAGGATAACGGGATACTGTTTTTAAATTATTGCATTTTTATCGGTCCTTGATACGTGTGCAAAGTTTCAAAGAAATTGAATCGCTGGGAGTTGGTAAAAATTAGGCTCAAAGATTTCGTTACATAGATAGATAGATAGATAGATAGATACAACCCAAGCTAATAAAAGCGTGTTAAAAAGGCCACTTTACAGTTATACTTGGAAGGTAGGTTATACTTTGGACACTTTATAGTTATTGATAAATACCTAGTAACTTTGGTTACTGGCTTTTAAAACCAACAAAAACATTTTTTATTGGAGTAACTAAGGTTACTGACTTTTTAAATCAGTTTATTACATTTTTTTTTTTTCACGTGTTTTTCTCAATTTATAGTGTCCAAAGTATGGATAATAATAATAATAATAATAATAATATTCAAACATAATAATCCAAGGAGTGTAGAAGAAAACCATAGCAATATCTGGTCGGGAATTGACGGGGAATAGTAGGGTTTGAGAAGCCGGTACAAGGTTTTAACCACAGGTGTGAAACTACACCTGTACAGGATAAAAAAGGGTGTGGAAATACGGTCACACAACCTTAAATTTTTCACATTTCTTTAGAAACCCTGTTTGTTATAAAGCCGAAATGCAGCACAATTTAGAAATGGTACTTATTGTTATCTTTGTTATAAATTTAACTTTTATTTGTGAATTTATTATTAACAATTAAATATAATTATACTTATCTTTATATAAACATTACAATCATCTATTTATAAATTTATTTTTACCTACGATTTTATAACATTAACTTTCTAATATTTCTAAATTAAAATATTTAAAACTTACACATCTAGGTAATTAAAAAACAAAAACTACCTTAGTTGTATAGCTACAACTAAGGTCTTATATCAGAGTTTAAAGATTGTGTATATAAAATATTCTTTTAACTCTGCTTATACTATACACAGAACGTTAAAATATTTATTAAACTACTTTAGGCATAGTTTATTATTTCCTTATTGTATTAGAGATATAACTTAAGTGCTAAGTGCGCACCAACATAATTTATTCGTCGGCAAATCTATTGAAGTACGCCAAAACAGACGAGTACTTTAAATATTTTTTTATTATTCCATAAATAAATAAATACATAGACCCTTAAAAATGCTACTTATAAAAATAAATATAAAACGAAAGTCCCAAATACTTCTTAAAATAACCACAATTAACTAAACTAGCAATAGCAAATAATCAAACATTTAAGTAAAAAACATCTAAAGTCGCGTCCAAACTTGCAACTATTCGCCATGCCACTCCACGCCGCGATCCGCGCCTCGTTTAGCACAAGAAATAGCCAATTTTATTCTAAATCCCCGTCCATACTGCAACTGCGCTTCGTGCCGAATAACGTCGCCGCCGGACCACAATTCGCGCCAAGACGGTGTGGACAATAAAACATACTTGTTTGCGCGCAATATAATTGTTCGGCGAATAGGGTCACTGCGGTCACCTGTCTCTTGTCGGTTTTTAGCGTCGGATCAAAAAAATAAAAGCCAATAAAATCGTACCTCTATCGAATATAGCGCGACAAATGAAAAGTCACTTCATTAGTTTATGAAAGGCAATAAGAATAGTTTGAGGTTATTAGTTGTAAACAAAACAATACAAAAAAGTGTTTTGATAACTATTTACAAAAGTGAAATTCATTGTAATATTTTGTCTATATGTAAGTAAAAGTTGTAAATATTTAAATGTTTGTTTTAAGAACTTAAAAAAATAAACTGACAGGCCACCATTTTGTTTTGAGTAAGCAATTAAATTCCTATTTTAAAGTGTGTCAGTCATAATTAACTCTAAAAAACGCAATATATTTTTTGTTTTTAGGACCAACATTGACTATTTCAAAAGCTTTAACTAGAAATACCAAATAATATGCAAAAAAGTGATACTACAGTCTTTTCTGTAAGAATGTTGTTTGCCATTTTTAAACTTTTACATGATAGGAATTTTTACTTATAATTACAAAGATTAGCTGCCTTTTAATCTACCCATTAAAACAAAAATAAAAATGTATTGTATTTATTCGTTAAATTTCAATAGTATTATACACAAGATGTAATAATGAATTTTACACTTTGGTAAATAGTTACTAAAATATATTTTCTTGTATTGTTTTGTTTACAACAATTAACCTTAAACCATTTACATTTTATAAATCTCGCGGCACTCGCAGACCCTTGAAACTCGAAGTCGGGTTCGGAAAACATCGACGCTATTCGACTGACGTACGGCAAATCATTCGCTAAACCCTTAAATGACGTGAACTCCGTTCATTCCATAGGTGCGAGCGATATGGCGCGGTATGCGGCGTGGAGCGGCACGGCGAATTGTTGCTAGTCTCGGCGCGGCTTTAAACTACTTTTCGCTCAATTAGGATCTGAGTCTGAAACAAACCGGAGTCCGGCCCAGTATTGCGGCCGACACAAGCATGACAAAAGTCATTTTGTGCACACAAGTAATGTACCTACACGATTTTTTCTACAACCACGAGTTATTTACCAGTAACTAAATTTTAAGTTTGTTTGTCTTTACAAAAAAAGAATATAATTAAAAGCTTTGCAACACTAGTGTGACATATATTTTCTTACATACTGATTTTGGAAATGGTTTTTGATCCAAAATATTTGGTTTTAAATTAATTAATAGGTAAATTTTATAGACCGACGGATAAATAAGGGTGCTGGGTGGGGTAAAATAATTATAACCTAAATGTTGCTGTAAAATATAAACAAATTTAAACTGAGGAATAACAGTAAACTGGTAAAAATTGTTTTTTTTTTGTATGCTAAAAACTGTGTTTTAAAGCATGGGAGGTGTCCCTCAAATATTTTAATAACATCTGTATGAGTATAAATAATAAATAACAGTAGATATTATTTGGTTATAAACTTTACATCATGGCCTACTATGGAAATAGTTTTAAAATTAAAAACATCGATTTAGGATCTAAATATATAAAGTAGCTATTAAGTTTTATACAGTGTTTTTCACATCTTATCCGACAAACTTTAAGGGTTAATTCTACAATAAAAATATGAAAATAAAACTTTATATAAACATATGTCCTAAACGTCTTAGTTTTTGAACTGAAAATGCAAAAAAAATATTGTTTTTTATAAAGTTTCCAGCACACAGCAAGCGGCGACGGGACAGCAGCGGGACATTGACACGTTTAATACATTGAATACTTGCCTAGTGTCACGTCGCCGTCCCACCCGGCATGTGACGGACTTGTTTTCATATGACATTGACATGCTGATGTCCCGCTGCTGTCCTGTCGCCGCTTCCTGTGTGCCTAAAGCTTAATAGATTTTATACCAGTTTAAATACAAAAAAAATTGGGAACGCCTCCTATGCATCAAGAGACTTTTTGGCATACAAGAAAAAACAGTGTCGTTCATAAGGGGTTTAAGGTAAATATTTTTGAGAAAAAAATTGGACATCACTGCATCTTTCTAAAATAAACATCTTTTTGAAACTTTGTTTAGTTTAGAACAAATTTTAATCTCTTAAGGTTTTTTCATCCCATGCACGGTTTTCGCGTAAATAATTACCTTTTCTGGGCATGGTCAAATCCTTACCTAATTAGGAAATAAATAACAAAGGTGATTTTTTTACTGTAGAATTTGATATTATTGATACGAAAATAACGTGCCAAAAATGATTTTGATTTCTTTACGCAAAAACCGGGCAACAAATTAAAAAAGTCAAGAGATCAAAATTGTTCCAAACTAAATAAGAAATACAAAAATATTTTTATATTAGAATAATGAAGTGGCGTCCAATTTTGTTTTTTCTCAAAAATATTTATTTCAAACCCATCATGAACGACACTGGTAAAAATTTATTTTTATACCAAAAAATGTCTTTTGATGCATAGGAAGCGCCCACAAATATTTTAATAACATCTGTATTGGTACAAAACAGTTTATAAAATAACATTATTTTTTTTAAAAATCTGAACACCCTGTAGATCAAAAACTAAGACATTTAGGACATATGTTCATATGAGGTTTTTATTTTTTAGGGTCGAATTACCCCTTAAAGTTTGTCGGATAAGTTGTAAAATTCCCTGTATATTTTTATAAAGCTATTAATAACTAAAATTTAATAATTAAAAAATATACAGGGTGTTTCATAAAAAAATCACATGCTTGGTGCATATCTCAAAAAACATAAAATTAAAAAAATCTATCTGAACTACTGGAATCTACGTAAAAATATATACTAATATTAGTTGTTGGCTTTTGTTTTAAGTTGACAACTGGAATACGAAAGAAGCCCCAAAATGAAAAAAAAAGATTTTGTACCCTGTAGGTATATAAAAAACTAAGATATTTATTGTTTAGTGTCATCTTTTGTCTTATCAAAAAGTAGCACAGTTCGCGAAAACCGCAAGTCTCTATCTCTTATAATAACCAAGATACCCTGCAATTGCAATGAAATGCGAACACCCTGTACACAGACAAGGCACCCCCATTAGTAGGCCATTCTATTTCCTTTCGCAAAGAGGGGATTACTAAACGGAAATTTGCCATTGCTTGTTTCCTGTATTATCATGTGGCAAAATTAGGAGTCATAAAGATAATAGATAGCCCTAAATATCACTAAACTTAAATCGATTTGTTTACGTTTTAAGTTCTTCCAAATATTTAGTATTATTTTTGGATAAAAATATAAACCTAAAATTATAAAAACCACTATTTTAAATAAAAATATAACAACCGAGAATAAAATTTATTAATTAATTAAAAATCAATAATGTCAAGCCAAGTTTATGCAAAGAAACAGGCTGCAGCGCCGAGTGTACTATTACACGAACCACTTGGTGCCACTTTTGATTCCTCCATAACTCAGAAACCTATATAACGTAAACACATGTAACTAAGAGGATTTATAAGAACAACTAGAAGTCCAAATTTCATAAAACTAGTTGAAATGGTTATAAAAGATATGAAGGTCCAAAAGTAATCAATTTTCCACTGGCTAACTAACTGACATATAGATCAAAAACCTAACCCACTTTCTGATGACCTTAAAAGATGCAATTTGAAATCCAACTCGGAAATTGTGTAAGCATAGAAAAAATCTGAAAATTGAAAAAGTTTAAAAATTGAGGGGTTTAGGGAGGATCCCCGTTAAAAAAAAAAGATTTTTAAAATGTAGCCTTTGAACCGTTACAAGTAGATATTTAAAACGATTCCAACATATGTATGTATTATAATATTTGATATAAAACAAAAATATAACAATAAAATTAAGTCAAAAAATAATAAACAGAAAACATGTTAGAAAGGTAGCAGATAATAAATGGAAAATGAGCACTGTTATTTCTTACGTTTAAGAAAATGTAGGCAAAAGGAAAAATATGCAGCAAAAACATAGAATAAATGGGAGGATCCCACATAAATGTGAAAAAGGGGCCTAACCTTTAATAGTAAAATTTATCCTTTACTGTGCTCTTCGTCGCAAAAAGAATGTAGATTTAAATTGCCATCAGAATTTAAAAAATATTTAAATAAGTTGAATAACTTTATAAAATGACTGATAATGAAAACTGGCCAAGTTAAATCTAACCTACTTAATGATTTCATACATAGTTGGATTTTGTAGAAAACTTGGCTTTAATTAGATCTCCATTCTTGTTTTCCGCGGAGCTTACAGCCAACCATAATTTTAGTATTAAATTTTTCTCACCTTTTTCAATTATGTTTTTGGTGGGATAAACACTACGTTCATATATCAGACCTAAAAATCCTCTACATATAGAACTCGGATGCGTAAAGTTGCCGATGTTGCCAAATGTTCAAATTAAAAGTGACAAACTTTCGAAAAATCTAAATTTTTATTTTTTTACAAAAAAATACTAAATTATTTATAACTGCGCCATTACACTATTATTAGGAACAAATAAGAGATAACATGTAAGCCAAAATTTTTAAAAAATCTTAAAATTGGCAGAAAACCCTATTCGGCATAATTACCGCGTTTTGTTTTGAAACTGGTGATTTTATATGTTAGAATTTTCTTTGGTTGATACTACGGTTGTGAAGGTCACTAGATGGCAATCATCATCTGTCTGTGGGATGGCAAATGGACTGGATCTGGATAATGGATAATAATAAATCCAAATTAGGCAACTTTGGTTAATAACTTGTCTAGTATTTTATTTACCACATACACTTTTTTGTTACCTATTTACCTTAGAGTACAAAAGCTAGACACTTGCCTGCAGTTATTGGCCCAAGAACTGTGTGGGTGTGGGACTTGCTAATAGTTGGCTCAACTTTCTGTAACAATTAGTCAAAATGCTCCTTTGACATTCTTAAATATTTTAAGTATTTTCATCATCATGTTGTCTTAACTCCTTTAATAAAGTATAATATAGGCTATGAACTTTCTTTCTAAAAATTCTTCTAACCCAAAACCTGTGCCTCCTTTTTTGTCTTTTTGGTCGTATTGAAAGTAGGATATAATTTTTTTCGCCAAATTTCATACTGAAGTAAATAATTAAAATAAGTGTAGTTAATGTCGTCCATAACACTCCTTTTATTTAAAATGGATCTTTAACGTCTTGTCTTATCTTCAAGCAACAACTCATCAAGCTCATTAACTAGTTCAAGGATATAGTTCCTGGCTATTAATTTGAAAAATCCGCACAATTTGGTGGAAAACGCAAAACAGTTAACTTCATCTCAACTTTTTTGCGGATCCGCGTCGAAAATGGCGGGAAAAGCATGTTAAATTTGCACAAACCAATCACAATGCTGAATTTACATCCGCGAGCGGAAAACCGCTCTCATGGACAGCCGGCTTATAATAGTTTCTTTCATCACGGTCGTTTATTTGTTAGCAGAACTAACTCTTTCTGTTTTGTGTTTGTTAGCATACATTAAGGGGGTATTCTGGTCTAGAAACATGAAATTTAGGTGATTTTTGAAGTGCTGTAAAAAAATGAAATCAATATTTTAACATTCCATTTTGGCAATTTTTTAGAATCTTGTGGCAACTTTGGTATACGGGTTTTTTTGGGGACTGATCATAAATCTGAATGAATTTTTAGGTGGAAACATTTCGTTTTCCTATTTTCAGTATATTCGCACACATATTTGCACACAATTCTTGATTTAAAGGTAAAATGGTATACATTATTTGATTTTCTTCTTTTAAACTTCGTTTTCCTGTGCATTTTATACCTTTTATCAATTAAATTGCGATAGTTCACTTTAAAAATGCTGCAACCATGCATACACGATGCCGTCATAGCTTGCTGTAACTGAAATCGATTGAAGGTGAATGCAATTTATTGCATGCTTTTAATGTTTTAAATTGTAATCAGTATACTTTTAAATAAAGTGTTGTTTTACCAAAAAAAATGGCGCATTATTTAATTTTATTATTGTTTTATACATTTATAAATGCGGGCGTTTTTGATACTTTTTGCCCTAGGACGTAAAAGTGCTATTTTACGCACTCATTTATAAATGCGGGCGTTTTTAATACTTTTTCCCTAGGGCGTAAACTTTGTATTTTACGCCCGGTCGTACAAACAATAATGTAAAATACGTAGAAAAAACGGGGCTTTAAAAGGTGGAAATCAAGTATTGTATGCCAAAAGAATGTAGATTTAAATTGCCATCAGAATTAAAAAAATATTTAAATAAGTTGAATAACTTTATAAAATGACTGATAATGAAAACTGGCCAAGTGAAATCTAACCCACTTAATGATTTTATACATAGTTGGATTTTGTAGAAAGCTTGGCTTTAATTAGATTTCCATTCTTGTTTTCCACGGAGCTCACAGCCAACCATAATTTTAGTATTAAATTTTTCTCACCTTTTTCAATTATGTTTTTGGTGGGATAAAAACTACGTTCATATACCAGACCAGCTAAATAACACAACACATAGGGTATGTGAGGAAAAGAGACAGTCTAACATAAATACCGGCATGTAAACATTTTGTATTGGATGATTCACGTGCATCCTTTGTTGTTGCTTTACTTACCGATATACTTTGAGTTATTGCTTATACAGTATGTCGCTTGTAAATTATATTGCCAAATACGCTACATTGGAAAACTATTAATAAACGAGTATTCGATCTATTCTCAAAAACAGAGTAGTTTCGATGAGCAGCAATCCAAGGGCTTTTTAAAGCGGGGCGTGACACGACCCTCCTCGTTAAAAAAAATATTAGTGCCCTTTTGACATAGAACCAAGTACCCTACTCATTTTTATAGCAGAAAGTAGTTTTGATATCATCATCCAATAACAAATCATATCTTGTCCCATTCACAACTTAAGGAAAGAGAACTTTTAAAAACTGCACTGTATTAAGCTAAATGTTAAACGATCGTGACTTTGAAATAGCTTTGAACTCGATTATCAAACATAAAGCAGTATTGAATAAAAATCAGTGGGCTTTTTTAAAAAACAGTTTGCTACGTGTCCCCATTTTTTCATTTTAAGAAAAGGGTAGGCAGTATCCTCTTAGCACTAGGCTACGTTCAAAAAAAAAAATGTACGTCAAAAAATAGTTTTGGATATATGCCCTTTTACCCAAATTTTTACCCCATATCGATATTTTGTTCCGAACAAAAGATAAAGAAGGGGAAGGTCTCTAAAAACCCCAATACAATTTATTTACATTTTTACTCCTTCTGATGAAACATGAGTTTTGAAGTATTAAAAGTAGGTGTAAATAGAATAATACACATTATTTTCAGCACCAAAACCGGCAGAGAAAATATTAACTTTACAGGTAATCTTCGTTTAAGCAAAGACAATTAGTGTAGTTTCACCATAGATACCAGAACAATGCTAAATTCTTGGTCATCAGCTTGACGCTCGCTTCGTGGAATTTATGAAGCGGGTATCCATCGAGTACACACTTAAACAGTACGTATAATTTGCCGCTTGATAAATTCAACAAGCCAGCGTCCAAACTGATGCAAAATTTAGCATTATTCTGGGAGTCTAAAGTGAAACTACAATAATTGTTTTTGGTTTAAGCCAAACTAAAGCAGCATCTCTTACGCATATATCTCCAAACATGATTTTTTAAGTTGTGCCGTTATTGCAGCTCATGAGCCATATGCTTTTACTAGTTGGCAAATCCTAAACTTACGAGAAAATATCGTAACGTTAGCTACATCTTTCAATAAAAAGTTAGCAATGTTTACTTTACGTTGTAGTCATAGATTAAACTATCACAAAACAATAACATACAAAAAAAAAAAATAGATAAGAAGATAAATAGATGCTACAAAAATGGATTATCCATCTTAAAAAACTATTGATATAGGTATTAAATTAGTGAAGTAGTTTTTTTATTATTTTAAAAACCATCTTTCTTTGTTATCATGAGTTTTTTTTGCTTTAAATACAAGAGTACGTTTTTACGTTTGAGTGTGAAAATAATGAGCTATTGTTAAATGTATATTTAAATCAGGGGTTATATCGCCATTTTTATTTCTCTATCGATACTGACAAAATCTGGTAGGGTTGTTAGACCAACGAAAAGTCATTTTAGGTGTATATGATAGGCTTTTATGGCTTTCACCAGAAATAACTGGAACTATTAATTTTAAATGGGACACCTGTCACTCTTGATAAACAACATTTTTAATGAAATATGATCAAAATTTGTTTTAAAAATATTCAATATTTCGACTAATAATGATCTGGAGAATCAAAAAACAAAAAATATACAGGGTGTCCCATCAAAAAATCAAAAGTTTCAGTAATTTCCGATGAAACCAGAAGTCGCAAAGCCTATCATATACACCTAATTACTATTCGTTGGTCTAACAACCCTACCAAATTTCATCAGTATCAATAAAGAAATAAAAAAATGGCAGCTGAAAGTAATCACGTCACCCGGTATATTTTACGTTTAAAACATTATTTTTACTTGTATATTATTATTTTATTTTAGTACAAAATTCTAAAAAAACAAAAATGGTAAATCTGCCTGAATTTGAAATAAAGGATTTATGCCACACCCAGCCATGAATATTTTTATGCAGCAACCAATGCTTTTGGAATTAGAAGCACCACTTAAAGTATGTGGTAAGTAATAATAGACATACAGGTCGCGCCAGCTAAATACGATCAAACTGACTTTCAGTGTTCACCTGTTAGGTAATGATTAGACAAACAATATTTGCACATAAAATTTTGATAGGATGACGTATCGACCCTGCTTTGTTGTAGCTTTAGACCGATTTGTTTTCACGCATTGGCAAAATTTAGCATTGAAAGTTTTGGTGGCAGCACGTGTATACTTAGACGTATTAGTAAATAGATTTAATTATTTGATTCCTTATATATTTATGGAACACTTTAAAAAGATAATAACATAAAAACTCTTCCTTTAAAACTATAACAAACTATAAAAAAAATATTAATTTTTATGATTCATTTAAATTTATTACTTTAAGCCACAGTAGACAAAAGTTGCGGTATTTTTAACCAACGAAATAAATGACAAACACAAACTTCTATGGTTTGACTATTTATCAACAATGTCGATTTAGGGTAAATGGAATTTGGTTAATATTTTAAAAATTAACTGATGTATGGCGTTTTAAAGAAATTAAATAAAGATATACAGCGTGACTTCAGTTCTTACCAAATGGGAAACTTTTTAATTATCAACTTTACGAAAAAAGTGTCTTTTTATAAAGTTCTGCTTGATGAGAAAATACATTTTCACCAAAATATTTGAAGGTTGGATGTACAAGGGTGGCTTAAAAATGACTTGTTTCTAGAATTAAAATAAAGGTTATTTTCTAACCACGGACCAACCTTTAAAGTGATTTCTTTGTCATTTTATGAAAAAAGTTCCTTTAGACATATGTCCGGAGATGCTTTGTTTCTGAGAGGCAGGGCGTTAATTATTTTTTTTAAAGTATTTTTTTATATATTTTAAATGCAAACATACAAAAAAATATTGCTACACTAAAGTTATATTTTTAGTTGTTTTATAGAAAAAAAATATAAACTGCATAAAAAATAGCCAATATTATTGAGAGAAAAAAAAAGTACGTCACTGGCTTTTTATGTAGTTTTATATTTTTCTTTAAAGTAACTTAAAATATAACTTTTAAATAACCAGTATATATATATATTTTTGTATCTGGCTCATATTTAAGATATTAAAAAAAAAAACAGACTTTAAAATAGTGGCGCCCTGTATCTCAGAAACAAGCAACTCCGGACATATGTTTATGGAAGCTTTCTTTATAAAATGACATAGAAAATCATCCTTTAAAATTTGGTAGCGTAGTTAGAAATATTATGATACAATTTGGAAACCAAGTCATTTTAAACCTGTACATCAAGCTTCAAATATTTGTGTGGAAATGTATTTTTTATCAAGCAGGCCTTTATGAGAGGTATCGTAAAGTTATGAATTAAAAAGTTTTTCTTTGGTAAGAACTTCCGAACACGCTGTATATTGTTTGAACATATTCAATCCTTTTAATATCACAGGGGCGGTCATGGTATCCACGTTTCCGAGGGGGGCCATATCATCATTAAATGGCCTATATTTGCAATTAGGTGTGTTTAGGTAAAAAAATAATCGGTTACAAAGGATTTGGCATGAATGACCGCCCCCTTAAATGAAGAAATAAAGGATGATTCTTAACCCATACGCATTAACCCGGGAAGTTATTGCCAAGAACCAACAATGACCGATTAAACAAAGTAATGCGAATTAGAAAGAATAATAATTAAAAGAAAACTTTTTTGTTTTAAAAATAATTACACAATAGTTTTTACACACTTTGTAAAATTATTTGGCCAAATTCTTTTTGTTATTTGATAAAAAATAAATAGTCATTATGATAATAATTGGTATCTCTGACATTACTCTACTATTAGTTGTTATTTTATTTTTACGGAATTAGAATTACTATCAGGGCTTATAGCGAATTATAACATATTTTTTTAATAAAACAAAAAGATAGGTGAGTACTTGTGTTTATTTATATTCAATATAATTGATCTTTTAAATTAAAAACATTTTATTTATTTACTTTTTTCATTTTTTTAATAAAATTAAAATGTATTTTTATAAGGTTTATAATACACCGTTTACGAGTAAACGCTATCAACCAGCGCGTATTATTAAAAAACCAAAAAACATGGTTTTTACGAATTTATTAATAAAATTTAAAGATTAACTAGGGATCATAAAACAAAGTGGTAAAAAAGATAGTTACAATGCAATTATTGTTAATCAACTCAATAAATTTCTTTTATAAAGTGTCTGCATAATAACAATCGCAAAAGTAAACAAATGAGCATAAACTTTGTTTTTTTTTAATGAACGCTATGTATAGTTTAAGTTCATTTTCAAATATATACTTTGTCTATGTTTGGACAACCACTTATCGTACAAAAAATAAATCTTGGGAAAATTAGCCGCTCCTGATTCATAGACAATTTAACATGGGCGGCTTTGGTTTTATTTGTTTCTCTAAATATGGCCTTTCTGTTAATTGTTTTGGTTGAAATAAAAACATTGTCTGAAATAATAAATATTTTAATGAAAAAATATTGGAGCTACATGTTTTTTGTCATTATTTTTTACTTAAACAACTCAAAGTAGTTCTATTACACTTTATTAACAATAAATAAAACCAAATTATTTAATAATGAACTGAGAAAAAGGGGGCCTGACCTGACAGATTAAATAAAAGATTATCTCAGTTTATTATTAAATAATTTAGTTTATTTATTGCTAATGAAGTTTTGTAGAACTACTTTAAGTTGTTTAAGTAAAAAATTAATCACAAAAAACATGTACTCCATTTTTTTTTTTTTTTTTTTTTTTTCATTTAAATATTTATTATTTTAGACAATGTCTTTATTTTAACTAAAACAAATAACAAAAAGGCCATATTTAGAGAAACAAATAAAACCAAAGCCGCCCATGTTATATTGTCTATGATTTAGAGCGGCTAATTTTGCCAAGATTCGGAGTCATTTTTTGCGATAACTGGTTGGTCCAAACATAGATAAGTATAAATCTTTAAAAACAGGAAATATAGCCTTTTTAATAAATTTAAAATATACATGGTGTTCCATTTAAAAATAACAAAGTTGATGCTCATTTGCTTACTTTTGCGATTGTAATTTGTTTATTTTTTTAGCAAATTGTAGCGGTTCTTATAAAACCCTAAAACGTTTGTATTACTTTTCATTATAAACAATGTATAAAATTAATAAATAATAGTTTAAGAAAACTAAAAAACAAGCTTTTTTATATGCAACCGAACTAAAAATTAGAAAATAATTTTTCATTAAAAAAATATTGTCACTTCAGAGTAAAAGCGTGGGGTGCTTAATATATTAAATGTTATAATTATTATTTTTGCCAACATCTATGAGGGAAAAGTTATGAAAAAATGATAAAATGCACCCCACGCTTTTTACTCTGAAGTGACAATATTTTTTTAATGAAAAATTATTTTCTAATTTTTAGTTCGGTTGCATATAAGCGTGCTTTTTAGTTTTTTAAACTATTATTTATTTTTCATTTTTAGTTCGATATGCATGTATGTAAAAATGCTCCAGTTTATTCACTAAAAAATTCCTTCGTCATTTTGTCAAGAGTAGCTAAAGTTCCTGAGAAAAGTTTGGCATGTTGCCAAAAAGATGGCAACACAGGTGTTGTTTTATTATATAAAGGAATTTTTTTTTATCCTGGCGATCCTAACCAGGATAACGATATACTGTTTGCAGATTATTGCATTGTCATGGGTCCTTAATACGTGTGCAAAGTTTCAAAGAAATCGAATAGCTGGAAGTTGGTAAAAATAAGGCTCAAAGATTCCGTTACATAGATAGATAGATAGATAGATAGATAGATAGATAGATAGATAGATAGTTACAACCCAAGTTAATAAAGCGTGTTAAAAAGGAATAATTATTTTGTTTACAGGATGGCCCAAAATTATAATACATTATCAGAGGATTTTTAGCCCACTGCATTAATGCTTTTAATAATTTCTAATTTATAATATTTATTTATTATGTTTTTAAATGTTACAAGGGGCACTTTGTATATTTTTAAATTTTTAAATAAACAAAAATATCCTTTTAACAAATGTTGTTGTAAATTACACTTCTCCAAGAAATTAATGTACCAGTCTGATTTTCTGCATAAACTTCAAAACTAAAGTGACCACATCGTCCCGATTTTGGCGGGACAGTCCTGCATTTTGGTGGAGTGTCCCACCGCCACCGCCACCGCCGATTTGTAAAAATGTTTAGTTTTTTTGGAAAAAATATGTATTTGTTATTATGGATTGTAAAATATATTAGTATTAGTATGGAAGCCTACGATAAAAAAAATGTTATTCAGGGGGATTCAAAAATCAATCACGAAACTTAAGGAGGTGATTCTATAATCCATATATTTTTTCAAAATGTCATTCATTTTCGACTTACAAGCCGTTAAAGTTCAAATTGCCTGCTTACAGGATTTGACTAATATTTGAAATATAGGTTAAGTCGTCTGCGCTTCATCATTTTCGTAACAATTCACATTGATTGTGTGCCGCTAGAGGGCACTTTATCTACATTGCCAATTGTTTTCTTGTCATAAATGTTTAGTGTTGACAGCTACAGTAGTTTTTGGCATATTTTCTGAAAAGACTGATAGCAGGCCATTAAAAGGTACTCTTGATTTACCTCGCTAAATCCAATAGTTTAGACGTAAATTACCCTTAAAAATTAAGTGGTAAATTTACTTTTCTTATTTCGTTCCCACCAGCTACCAGATAAATAGCTATCAAGCAAGTGTCCCATTTTGGCTGTCCCTTATGGGAAACTTGGAAACCATAAGAGATATTAAAAATCTGATACCCCATCCTCGAGCTCTTTTTTGGAGAAAACATTTATGGTAAAAACAGATCATCGCTATCGCGAAGCGTTTCAGAGATACAGGGTGATTCTCGATTTTTCACTTTTTGAAAAGGCCCTGTAGCTTTGTTGTTATTACAGATACGAGAAAACTAATTGCACATTATAAAGACACTTTTTTCCGTAGAATCCAGTGGCGTAACCAAAAATTTATTTGAGCTGTCATTTTTGACATATGACCCAAACATGTTTTTTTTTATTAGGGACACCCTATAAATGATTAGGTAATTAAATTGCTTGTTTTTTCTGATTAAAATAATATATCATAGTAGGTGGTTTAATAAATTTTTTACGTCAAATATTGGAAAAATTATGATTTTAAAGACGCATTTTTTTATTTTAAAATTTAAAAATTTCCTACCACTTTATTTATAAATACATAAGTATGAAATTTTGGTAAATAATATATATGATGTAGAAGATTATTAATACGCATAATAAAATGATACACGGTGTCTCAAAAAATTAAAATAATTTTTTTATTTTTAAAATTTAAAAATTTCCTACAATTTTATTTATGAAAATAAAGGGATGAAATTTTGTTATTTGATAAATGTGATGGTGAGAAATATTATTATACATAAAAAATGATACAGGGTGTCTCAAAAAATTAAAATGATTTTTTTATTTTTAACTTTAAAAATTTCCTACAATTTTATTTATGAATATATAAGGATGAAATTATGGTGGATAATATATATGATAAGGAAGAATATTATTATTATATATATAAATGATACAGTGTGTCCCAAAAAATTAAAAATAATTATTTTTATGTTTAAATTTAAAAATTCATAGCGTCCTTATTTATGAATTTGAAGCAAAAAAATTTTGGTACTGTATTAGTATGATAATGTTGTATAAAAAAATAAAAATCAAAGTTATACAGGGTGTGTCAAAAAATTTTCGTTTTTTTTTTGGACTTTAATTTTTTTTTGTTTTTTTTTGCTCTATTGGTAAAGTTGACATGGAGAATTCATAAAAAAAAATAAAAAAATAAAAAATAAAAAAACTTGATACATTTTTAAGTTTAATTAATATAACTTGTTTATTATTGTTGTTGTAAACTAATTTTTTGTTTTTTTTACGGAAATGTCTCCTGAGCTAAGGGATGACAGATTCCTTTTAAAACAATTTAAAAAACAGATAGAAGCCGCAATGCGTCTTTAAAATCATAATTTTTGCAATATTTGACGTAAAAAATGTATTAAACCACCTACTATGATATATTATTTTAATCAGAAAAAAACAAGCAATTTAATTACCTAATCATTTATAGGGTGTCCCTAATAAAAAAAACATGTTTGGGTCATATGTCAAAAATGACAGCTCAAATAAATTTTTTGACTACGCCACTGGATTCTACGGAAAAAAGTGTCTGTATAATGTGCAATTAGTTTTCTCGTATCTGTAATAACAACAAAGCTACAGGACCTTTTCAAAAAGTGAAATAATCGAGAATCACCCTGTAACTCTGAAACGCTTCGCGATAGCGATGATCTGTGTTTACCATAAATGTTTTCTCCAAAATAGAGCTCGAGGATGGGGTATCAGATTTTTAATATATCTTATGGTTTCCAAGTTTCCCATAAGGAACAACCAAAATGGGACACCCTGTATAGTAAAGCTGTCAGTGTAAAATAAAATACGCCCTTTAAACTATTTAATTTATAAATTTAAAATAACTAATAATGGCTAATTAGTGGATCATTAATATTAAAGGATATTAATGATCTTAGTTCTATTTATTCTAATATCCTACTAATTGATAACAACAAAAGAGGCTTCTTGTCTGAATTGGAACACAGTGACGACTAATTAACTAAATTAAATATTTATTTCAAAATAATGTTTAGAAAAACTTTAAAAATAAAAACAATCCCATTAGAAAGTCTAACCTACAATCTTTCAACTTTATCTTTAGGATCAGAACTAAATTAATTTTCACTAGTTTACATAATTTAATAACATTATATATTATGCACAATATTTATATATGTAACACCTAATTGGATACTGTTATGAAGCGTTTTTCTCACTTTATGTCTATACAATGCATAGTGGCTAGCAAAGACATAGTTAGTAACCACCTATACAAGTCCTTTAAAATTATTAATTGTGGTCAATGCATTTTAACATCTTTCTTTTACAGCATGTTTGGGGATTCGGGTGAGAGACGCAGCCCCATCATGTTGCACCAAAATCTTAAGGCTATAATTAAAAGCACGACTGCTGGCTGCGGACTGCTCCTCGGCGCCTGAGTGACAGTCAGGCGCTGGGGGTTGATCTGCTTGCCGATGCTCCGCCGCTTCGTACCGGTTGGGTGACAGACAATTGGGGCGAGGTGGTGGAGTATCCACAGTTGTAATAAATAATTAAATATAATAAACTAATATAATTTAGTACAAGAAGGACGACGCATGGTCAATGAAGCCGATAAATGTCAATGAATTTTATCGAATCTCTTTCTCTTGGTCATTGTTGTAAATGGGATAGAGTGAGACACACGTTTCAGAGACATTACCATTTTCGAGAAAATAGTTAACTACAACCCGTTCACATGCTTAATTAGTATAAAAATGTGGTTATAAAAATTTAAATAATTTACTATATGAAGGAAAAGTCCACATGGAAACTATTTTGAATCTTTTATATTGCTAACTCACTTGTACACGTAAGTTTATAATTATTATTACATTATAAATTATTAATATTAATAACTTTGTCTCCATATTGTAAAAAAGAAATAAATAATTTCGAAAGCTTGGTGATTCAAAAGAGTTTTTCTAAGCCCTAAACAACCTGCCGTGTATATATATATATATATATATATATATATATATATATATATATATATATATATATATACTGCTGTTCAACGGAAAACCGTATGTGAAGAGGCTTATTATATACACATACGGTGTTCATATTTGGTGGAGGTACTTAACCGGGTACAAGGTATCCTCCGGTATATTAATCTGCCGTGCTATAGAAATCCCGAAATCACCATCTTGAGCTCCTTACCATATATCACGTGTTTGCTCTTTTGGGCAAAAATCAATAATTTTTAATCGCGCTGCGTGACGTGCTGTTGTAAGGCAGTAATCTTATTTGCAAATAAATTATACCCTAACTTATTTCTAATGTTTTATTATCACAAATGATTACTCCTTTTAAACAGCACATTACACTGGGCGATTAAAATTATTTATTTTGCCAAAACCTTTAAACACCCTTTTCTTTTTAATTGTCTTGATAATCTAATTATTAAAAAGAGAAGATATGGTCATTTAAATTAAAGCATTTTTGCATTTAAGCTTATGAAGAAAATCAGGCCGGTGCGTTAATTCCTTGAAGAAGTTCATTTCTTCAAAGCCGTTTCTGTGATCCTGCATACTATGTCAATCAATTTTGGAGAAAAGTAGTACATGAAAAATGTAATCCGTACGAAAAGCCATTTAAATAAATAATTTAATAACGCAAATAAGTGTAATGAATAATCTTATGTTAAGAATAAACTAATTTATTCTGTTATAATTATGTTAATGTTTTTCCCGGTATTCGAATCAAGTTTTCTGATAATAAAAAACGAGGAAAAAATTTTTATATATTTTTGGGGGGACCTTTTATGGTCTTTAAAAAGTATTCTATATACTGATTTCTGATATTTAAATCCTCAGTATTCGAATACTATTTAGAATACGGATTCAAGATTCGTATTCGAACACAGGATTTTAGCATTCGACCCTACTCTGTCCCCTATCACGTCTCTTAAATTGTTTTAGGTGACGTTCATGGGCAATTTAGCGATTTACTTAAGCTTTTCCAATTTGGAGGTTTTCCACCAGATGCTAACTATCTTTTTCTCGGAGACTACGTGGATAGAGGAAAACAATCACTGGAAACTATGTGTTTACTTTTAGCATATAAAATTAAATACCCGGAAAATTTCTTTTTACTAAGAGGAAATCATGAAGCGGCACAAGTTTGTAAAATATACGGATTTTATGATGAATGTAAGCCATCTTGTTAATTAAAATAAAAATAACACAGGTCCACAAAAAAATCTGTACACGAATCTGAAGTCAAAACTGGAAGTCAAACTGCAAAATACCGAATTGCAGGGGCCCAGGGAGCACTAGCATTTTTTTAATGGAAAGGGGATTTGTAGCACCTCATTTTTAAGACCCATTGATACTCTAAAACCACTTTTTTTCGAAAATCAGTCCAGCCGTTCCACTCTAACAACATTTTGAAATTTGGCTTAAATATGTTACGAACAGTGCTGGGCCGATTTTTAAAAACAATGTGGCATTAAATAAGGTATCAAGGGGCCTTTAAAATAAGGTGCTACATGTAACCCTTTTTAATTAAAAAAATGCTAGTGCATTTTGTCTTCAGATTCGTGTTTAGCGGCAAAAAATATGTCAAAAAATCTTTGTTCGATACCCAGCACATACCACTCTTTTTATTTTGTGGACCTGTGTAGTGTTTTATTAGAAAACTCTGTTTTTTTTAAATGATTATATATTTATTTACTTTTTTAGGTAAAAGAAGATATAACACAAAAATGTTCAAACTCTTTACAGATGTATTTAATAGACTACCAGTAGCCGCTATAATAGACGATAAAATATTTTGTTGTCATGGTGGGCTTAGCCCGGATTTATTACACATTGGACAAATTCGAATTATTCAGAGGCCTGTAGAAATTCCCGTACAAGGTAAAGAAATACAAGTTCAATTGATTTCACCTATAAGAATTGAACCCCTTCCATATTTTTAAGCCGTGTCCTCACTTAGTTACATTTTAAAAACTTGTTGCTGATACATGTTGAAAAAGAAAATAACTTGTTGCATTTTTAAAAATATGTTAGATAACATTGTTGGTAACAGTGTGGAGTAGCAAACCGCGTCCTCAATTGCTACTCAACACTGTTATCAACAATGATATCTAAAGCTCTGGCCTCACTAGGTAACATGTTACAGAAACTTCTTGCTGATACATGTTGAAAAAACAAATAACTTATTGCTTTTGTAAAAATCACGTTAGATAACATTGTTGGTGACAGTGTTGAGTAGCAAACTGCGTCCTCACTTACTACTCAACACTATTATCAACAAAGTTATCTAAAGTCGTGACCTCACTTGGTTACATGTTACAGAAACTTGTTGCTGATACATGTTGAAAAAACAAATAACTTGTTGCGTATTTAAAAACATGTTGGATAACATTGTTGGTAACAGTATTGAGTAGAGATCCGCATCCTTAGTTGCTACTTAACACTGATATCAACAATATTATAACATGTTTCAGCAAGTTTCTGTAACATGTTACCAAGTGAGGACACGGCTTAACATGTTTCTAAAATTTTATACAAAGCAACAAGTTATTTGTTTTTTCAACATGTATCAGCAACAAGTTTTTGTAACATGTTACCAAGTGAGGACACAGCTTAACATGTTTCTAAAATTTTATAAACAGCAACAAGTTATTTTTTTGCACATGTATCAGCAACAAGTTTCTGTAACATGTTACCAAGTGAGGACACGGCTTAACATGTTTCTAAAATTTTATACAAAGCAACAAGTTATTTGTTTTTTCAACATGTATCAGCAACAAGTTCTTGTAATATGTTACTAAGTGAGGACACGGCTTTAAATATTCATATTTTTAAAAATACTTAGTCCTGTCGATTTTTTTTTTTGTTCATAAATTTTAAAGAACCTTTAGTTTAGTTACAGATTTATTAAAAAGTCGAAAAAATCACAATTTAAAGATTTTTAAGGTAATATATTTTAAAATTTTTGAATCATCTAAATTTTTAATTGTATTTTATGTTTAACAAACCCTGTTAAATTTTCAGCTTCAAGGTATCACAAATAATTTATTAATTTGTTAGCTTTTCTCGAAGAATAGGTAAAATTTTGTCCCATCAAGATTTTATTTTAATGAACCATTTTTTATTAATTTGGTATTTTACGTAAAATTCTTAATATAATATACGGGGTTAGTAAAAAGCACCCTTACTTCTAAATATATTTAAAACAGCAAAGCTACATTTACTTAATTTCGTATCCAAGATCATTTGGGCATATAGAATTGAATAGTGATATCGGCCCTGTTGCAAGATTTTCAAATTTTTTGCTGCGTGTTTTTTTCATTTTTTTTATTACAATAAATTGATCGGGTCAAATTAGTATACTTTAAAATTTTAATTTCTCTGTCTCTATTAGTTGCTTAGATATAACCTACTACACTTTTAGCAAAAAGTACGTTACCGCCACAATATCATTATAACCGCTAAAGCTACATATGTATACGAAATTCGGCATTTAGGGGCTTTTAGGCATGCCTCATTTTACAGTGATATCAGCACTGTTGCCAGATTTTAATGAAAGTGCGGTGTTGGCATATCTCGGCAACTGGTAAATTTTAAAAATCTGGACCTCTGGTAACGCTGTCGATATCTCTATTGAATTCTTTATGCTCAACATCCTCAAAATATCGAATTTCGTAAATACAGCTTAAGAGATTTAAAAAAATATTAAAAGTTGCAATACTTTTAACCAAAACACCTTATTTCTATTATCAGCTGTTTTCGACGTATCACAATCAAAACAATACCGATAATCTTTTATGACATATTTGCCATTAGGCATATATAAAATATTTGGTTACAAAGGATGTGGCATAAAAGGGGGTTGGTCATAAACCCGAAAATGGAATAAATATTTGTAAAATAAACAGGCTTCAAGTAGTCAGATAAAACATGCATTTACCCATTCTTTGCGCTATTTTTACATTTGGTAAAATATATATATATATATATATATATATATATATATATATATATATATATATATATATATATATATATATATATATATATTAAAGTGCAGGTTTTTGAACTATCGTATTGTAAACTATATCAAAAATTTTGCTAATCGGCTATAGCGTATCTTGTAAACTCATGGTATTTTTAGGATTATTATGTGATTTACTCTGGTCAGACCCCAGTCCTGAGATGGGATGGACAGAAAACGACAGAGGAGTGTCTTTTGCATTTGGACCTGACGTAGTTACAAAATTTTTACAAAAACATGATTTTGATTTGATTTGTAGGGGTCATCAGGTAGGAAGATAATCGAGTATTTTTGTTAGCGATAATTTTAGTTTTTTGTTTTTCAATTGGACAAAATTGTAAAATGTGGTAAAATCATGACATCCACATATTTTTGATACATTTTCTTACCTTCAAAATGAATTATTTTTATAGGGGAATGCGTTACTAGGCAATTCACTTTTCCGGCCATGGCGGGCAATATTTTCCAGGACGCTCAACTTTTCCTATACTTTCAATATTTACGTTTGTCAGAGTCAATCAACAATACATGACAATGTAATACGATAACGCAATATCCGGAGATCAAATTATGATAATGTATATGTTTAATAAACTAAAAAAATGTTGTATTATGTTAAGCTATATATTTCCGGATCATGGCGGAGTTTGCTGGATTAGGCATTAGCCGAGAAAAAAGGTAAATGTTCAGAAAAATATTTCTGGCCAGAAAAGCATATTGCCTAGCTTCGCCCTTTACCTAAGAAAGTGTATTGGAATATTCATTTTTAATATAATATGTCATACTGGCTTTGATAAGTTTTAATTTTAGTCCATCATATTTTAAAAAAATAGTAGTTGTCAATTTTTATTTATTTTTTAACTTTTTCTTATTATAGTAGTAAATTTTACAAAATCATTTAACGAAAACCGATTAAGGCCTTTTACTTGTAGCTTTTCTCTGTAAAAAAAATTAATAGTTTAAAAAACTAAAAAACACGCTTTTATATGCAACCGAACTAAAAAT
The DNA here is from genome assembly GCA_014170235.1 of Listronotus bonariensis. Lineage (NCBI taxonomy): Eukaryota > Metazoa > Arthropoda > Insecta > Coleoptera > Curculionidae > Listronotus > Listronotus bonariensis. Next base: position 54,201 of record JACEGR010002222.1, on the reverse strand, counting down.
TAGAAAATAATTTTTCATTAAAAAATATTGTCATTTCATAGTAAAAAGCGTGGGGTGCATTTTACTATTTTTTCATAACTTTTCCATCATAGATATTGGCAAATATAATAATTATAACATTTAATATATTAAGCACCCCACGCTTTTTACTATGAAATGACAATATTTTTTTAATGAAAAATTATTTTCTAATTTTTAGTTCGGTTGCATATAAAAGCGTGTTTTTTAGTTTTTAAACTATTAATTATTTTTCATTTTTTACTTTTGCTACTCTTGACAAAATGGCGAAAAAATTTTTAGTGAACAAGAGTAGCAAAGTTTGGAATGTTGCCAACAGATGGCAACCCACTAAAAAATTTCTTCTCCATAGAGTAGCAAAGTTTGAAATTTTGCCAACAGATGGCAACCCAGGCAAAGTTTGGAATGTTGCCAACAGATGGCAACCCACTAAAAATTTCTTCTCCATTGAGTAGCAAAGTTTGAAATGTTGCCAACAGATGGCAACCCAAGTGTTGTTTTTATAATATAATGGATTTTTTTCCTGGCTATCAAAAACAAGATAACGGGATACTGTTTGCAGATTATTGCATTGTCATGGGTCATTAATAAGTGTGCAAAGTTTCAAAGAAATCGAATAGCTGGAAGTTGGTTAAAATTAGGCTCAAAGATTCCGTTACATAGATAGCCAGATGGATAGTTACAACCCAAGTTAATAAAAGCGTGTTAAAAAAGAATGTTAATTTTTATTAATTGCACATTATGTATTATGTATACATTACACATAATCTAATTTTTATTATGGAATCCTTGAAGTAATGGTGCAACTAACCCTATATTTTTATTGTTCATAAAAATTGAACACTCATGGTGCAACTAACCAAATTGTGTAAAAACTAAAAAATTTCTTCTTCATTTAATAGCAAAGTTTGAAATGTTGCCAACAGATGGCATTCTAGGTGTTGTTTTTATAATATAATGGAATTTTTTTCCTGGCGATTCAAAAAAGATAACGGGATACTGTTTTTAAATTATTGCATCTTCATCGGTCCTTGACACGTGTGCAAAGTTTCAAAGAAATCGAATAGCTGGAAGTTGGTTAAAATTAGGCTCAAAGATTCCGTTACATAGATAGATAGATAGATAGATAGATAGTTACAACCCAAGTTAATAAAAGCGTGTTAAAAAAGCAATAATGCGGGGGACTATTTATTTGTTCCTGTCAGATAACGTTTTTTTCAACACGTTTAGGTAAAAAAAACAGTATTTATTTTAAGAGACAACAAAATTAATTTAGTTTATACCATTTTTGTAGAAATTTTTAAATTAGTCATACACTTGTGGCATTATTATAGAGTTTTTACTAAGAAAAATATAAAATATTGTTAACCATTTAATATCTTACGTCAGATATGTTATTTTTTTAAACAAATTTGCATAAGATAAAAATTACCACCATTTTTTAATAGGTAGTTGAAGATGGTTATGAATTTTTGCACAAAGAAAACTGATAACTATATTTTCTGCACCAAATTACTGTGGTACGTTTGATAATGCCGGAGCACTGATGTCAATAAACGAAGATCTGCTATGTTCATTTCAGGTAATTAAAACTCTTATTTATTAATAAAGCAATATAATAATAAATTGTAAAACAACCTATAATATTTACCACAGCCTTCTTAAACTATGAGCCGTGAAGGAGAAATCTGGCAACACAGCACAGTAGGAATGTCAAGTAAAGTTAAGAAGTAAACAGAAACAAGTTTAAACGATTTCTTAAAAGGTTTTTTCTGTTTTTTAAAGTTAAATCGTAGCGTATATTTATAATATAAAAAAAAATAATTCATTGTTATACCTAAAAAATAGGACCAGTGCCAAGATGTTATTCGTTGTTTTTACGTTTGAATGTGCGCGTATAGTTGATGCGTACCGCATACATTATGCCACGAACGTGTTGCGTTTCGGGCTGCAAAACGAATTACCCCAGTTATATTAAAACAGAGGGTTATCAAACAACATTTAATTTCCCCATAAACGATGAAATTAGAAAAACCTGGTTGTGCGCTATTGACAGGATTAGTGTTTTTTAATTAAAAGTAATAGTAGTACCTATACGGTAAATGGACAAATATATTTTACGGGCTACTAATTAACTAAGTGTGTTTTTAAAAAATTGGTAAAATTTGATATCAATAGTGTGTATAGTGCACCAAAAACAATTATTTACCCCAAGCAATATCCTAAGGACTATATCAACTAATGCGCATAAATATACTGGTAAGTTCACCAAAAAATATTATTTATATGGATATTCTGAAAGTTATTTACCTAATGCGATTTTAGGGTAAATATAGTGGAAAACCTAATTTAAAGTGTTTGTTATTTTAAAGCGCATCTTATGTTAATACGTATTAGGCTTTTATATTTATAACTAAACACACATGCTTTCAATTCATTTTAAGTATTGCAAATATTACTAAATAATAAATGTTTAGGTAACTTTTAAAAGCTACATTGGTCTGTTCGCAAAAAATGCATAAAGCGGGGTAGAAAATATCATAACAATTTGAAATTTTTAAATCCTTACGAACAAATTTGTATAAGGCAGCAAAGTTCCTGATAACTTTTGCAGACACATTATTGCTTTTTAGGACAACTATAGCATTTAAAATTATACCTATATGTTGTCTAAAACATCCAAAAAAATTAATACCTATATTTTGTTTACAACACTTACAAAATTAATTTTATTTAGCATGTAATCTATTAGGAACTCATTTCAATATTCCTACTGTACAGTGTTGTTTGCAACGTTGCCTTTCTTACTTCACGGCTCATAGTTTAAGAAGACTGTGTATTTATCAATTATCAAGTTAACTAGTTATAAAAAAATATATATTTTTTTACAGAATGTTTCTAAACAAATGCTAAAAATTATAGGTGGTGATTCTTTTTTAAAATAAAGTCAACCATTAGAGAGATATCAAGTAAATCACAACGTGTCGGAAAAATTTATTTTATATAAAAAAACTATTTATCTGCTGTCATACATTAAGGCATGTAAAATATTTTTTTAATTTGAAATTACTCGATAGTTTCCCAACAATACTCTATTTGTCTTTAAGATAAAAAAATAAATACTTTTTTTATTTTCTTGTGATATCTTCCTAACATTAGCCCCATGTTTATAAATACTACCCAATATTTTGAACAAGGAATCACCTTTAAAGTGTTTTACATTTGTTTAGAAACACCCTGTATAATGGTGCATAGTATCTTTAAGACTTATTTTGTTAAATATTTAAAAGTAATATTTAAAACAGTTAAATACAGCAAGTTTATAGGTAAATTTGTACCCAAATTGGTCATCTGTATTTTTAATCAAATATTATTACTCAAAAAAAAGTGTTATTGACATTACGATTTGTGTTTACAGTAATAAAGAAGCGGCATTACAGTGTTAAATATCATCAAATACATTTATGACAAAAAAAACACTAAAATTTATCCTAATAATAAACATATAATTCCAAATTATTAAATATAAGCAAAACACATTTTAACCCTAAAAGGATCATAGGGACTACTTTTGAAAAAGTTTTGATTTTACACCACCAAATATAAATTAAAAAAATTAACAAATAATACTAGATTTTTTAAAAACTTGCAACAATGACTTTAACAAAAATAAACAATCATTTTTTTTTAGATTCTGACACCAAAGAAGAACAAATCCTAGGATAAGCATTATAAATAAATTATTTTGTTTTAATAAAACATTATTTTCTCTTTTAATTATTTTTACTTTTTTCGTAAAAATTGCAAATTTAACATGTACATTACTAAAGATTAAGACACATTTGTTATTTCCCATAGATAAAGCGCGATTTATGGTCCTAGAACTTAACTTCCTTTTTTATGGGACAAACGTAACAAATTACAAAAACATTTTTAGCATAAAATCAACCCAGAATATCAACCTATATTTTGTAAAATCTTGGTATAAAAGTAAGTAGTTTTCTTGTCATTAACCTTAGCAGGGGCGGCCATATCAACTTTCCGAGGGGAGGGGGGCACAGGCCGAAGAAAAGTGTCTGAGGTACTCACCTCTATTTATTGTTTTCTTTTATTTGTAAAAGACTTGATCCATATTTTTTCCTTTCTTCCCACATACAAAAAAAGAACTCCACTTTTCATTTCTACACTCGGCCCTAGGGGGCCACATTATCATTAAATGCCCATATTTGCCATTAGGTATGGTCCCCCTATGACCGCCCCTGAACCTTAACTATATTCCATGTCAAATCAGACTAAACATTACTTAAAATTATCTTTTCTTAAACCCTCGAAGAATCTTATTACGCAAATACGTTTCTTCTTTAAAAATTACAATTTAAAGAAGATTCTGTTATGCATTAAATATTTTATGCACATGTTACATTTACACATTTAGAATCGTTATTAGTAAGAGGCTATTTTTTGTTCAAAAAATGTATTATACAGAGTGTACGTATAAAAATTTAAGGATGTAGAACTAAGCTAATTTTATGAAGAAAAGATTGTATAAACAGTTTTTAAAAATGTTTTTAGGAGAGCTACTTTCCTTTAAATGGGGCCCTCTGAAAATCGTCCTTTTGCACCCTGTATCTCGAAATTTATAACTTTTTCATTACAACTTTAGCGAAAAAATATTTTAACTAGGTCTACCACAAAATTAGTTTTTGTAACTTCAACTAGCGCCTAATGGGCCTAGTACGATGCTTCTGCACATTTCGATTGCAATTTTTTTGTAAATAGTTAGTTCAGTCGATATGAAGCCAGAAGTATCTTTGTTCCGTTATATTTTTCTAGGTGCCATATTTTCAAATTAAAAGGTAAACAAGATATCAAAAAAAAGGGTTATTTTTACCCGTAACCCCATCTCTCTCATATGCTTTCAACCACAATTTAAATATTCTGATCTTAAAATCTAATTAAATGTTAAAATTTATAAAGTACACCTAGCAAATTTTATAATTTTAGTATAAACGGTTTTGAAAATATGTACGAAAAACCGTCCTCAATGTGACCCATTTAAAGGAACAAGGTTCCCTTAGAAATAATTTTTAGTAAATCTTTATATGAACTTTTTTATAAAATGAGACTATGCCATTAAATATTTACCCGTGACCAGGAAACACCCTGTATAATAAAGCATACACTGCATACAAAAATAATAATAAATGGGCACTCTGTATTATATTTACCTTTACATATAATGCTGCGTCCAGACTTGCAACAATTAGCCGTGCCGAATGACGCGCTACATAGCCCCAAATAGCGCGGTCGTGGACGTGGACAGAATTCACATTGTTTCAAGTATGGATGGTGGAGGGGAAGATAACCATCTGAATGTTTTAAAAAGTGTCCGTCAAAAGGAGCAACTTAAGGTGGCGCCACAGTAGCCAGAGGAGATTTTTGAACCAATGAGCATGAATTATTAGAGTGAGATAAAAAATGAAAAAGGACAGATAGATACAAAATAAAAAAGGAAAGAAATATCAAAATCCCTCCACTGGCTACTGTGGCGCCATCCCAATTTGCTGCATTCCGATGGCCATTTTTTCAACTTGTCCGCCATAAAAGATGGTTATCCTCCCCTCCACCATCCATAGTTTCAAGGGCAAATGATTCCGAGGTGATTCAAAGCTTGTCGGTTTTTTGCATCAAAGAAGCGCCCAAATAGGTTGCTTTGTTTGGACCGATGTTTGGCGAATCGTGCAATTCTGGACGCAGCTTAAGGTTTTAAATAATTTATAAGCTTAAACCAGAAACTGTTTAGTTAGATTTAAAATTAGTTTAAATGTATTTATCCAACACTTACATACAGTGTGTCCAAGGATAGATAATACAAGAGGACAAATGGACAAAAAAATTTTGAAACTGGTTACATGGTCCAAAACTAATAAATATAAAATTTCACTCCAATTCGTATAATACAGTTATAAGTAAAGTAAGTAAAAATGCCCAGAAGCTACTTTTTATTTTTAAAAATAGAAGAAAATTGTATAAGTAAATGTTGTAGAGAACTAAATTGTACATCAAAATTTTAAGTTAAAGTACGGAAGTTAAAAAATGTAATTGTCAATTTTTTCCACTAGGCATGAAAACCTAAAAATTGGCAGGAGGGAGCAAAATTTAATAAAAAATTTAATAATTATATATATATAATTTTTTTTAAATTCGCTGCCTTACGCCAACTATTTAAAAAACTATTAATGCATAAGGTAAAAATACACAAACATATTTTTCGTTAAAGTCTTTGACTTTAAATTTTAACATAAAATTTTAATTCTCTACAACATTTACTTATACAATTTTGTCCTATTTTTCAAAATAAAGGTACTTTACTCCTGGTCATTTTTTATATTTTTAGTTATAACTCGCCCTGTATCCCCCATCCCCAAAAGAACGTCTAAAAATCCCAAAACTTGTGATTCATTTGTCCTCTAGTAACACCTATCCTGAGACACAATGTATATGTAATATGTCCATGATTGATCAGATTTTGAAAGAATAATAGATAATTATGTTATAAGGATTATAATAATGATTATTTATGATGCGAATTTCATACAATATTTTTATATTTCGACGATTTTGGTTTTTTTCGAATTATTAGTTTCTGTGCGTAAACTTTTTCAGTATAAATGTAGCTAAATTTGTCGAACTGAATTTTATAATGATTTTATTACAGTACTCAGTACTAGATTTTAAAAAATCATTATAGTATTCAGTCCAAAAAAGTATTCCATTTTGACACTAAAATTTAAACTAACAATGTCACTAAGACACGTAGAAATATAAAGTATCCTAGAGGTCACTAGTGAGCCAAAGTATAGTTAACTCACAAGTGACCTAAACAAACCCGTGGTTACAAACAAAATATATAACAACCACAACTTGCTTTACAAAAATTAAAAAATTTCGTTGTTGGTGTTGAAAATGACAAGTAACAAATAATGGTTAACGTTTTTAAATCATTTTCAGCTTTTATTAAAAATTAAAAACCATTTCTACAAAAGTGTTGGATAAAATTTTGTATTTGATACGTGAGTTATTACATATACAATTATACCCAGTAAATAAAAAGTACTGTAACTCTTAAATACCTTTAAAACCGCTAAAGCTATATTTACCAAATTTGGCATCTGGCAGGTATCACGCATAAAGAATTTATTAGTAATATTGACATCGTTGTCAGACTTTTTTGTTTTGTGCTTTACGTTTCTTTTTCGTTTTTTTTTAATGGAATACCCCATTTATTTTTATTGCAATAACTTGTGCAGACCAAATGTAATAAGTCTACAAATTTTTCAAAATTTTATTTTTATTAGCTGTTGACGATATTGGGTAAAAGTTTAGATGCGCTCAAATATCTGTAAAACCGTTTAAGCTGCATTTACAAATTTGGGTATTTAAGGGTTTCTGTGCAGGTAGAATTTAACAGTGATACTGTCATTGTTGCAAGATTTTCCAATTTGGCTCTACATGTAATATTTTCGGGAATTGAAATAAAATGCGACATTTGTTTTAATTGCAATAAAAGGAGCGTGTTCACATTAGTTAGATTCCAAATTTTCAAAATTTATTCTTCAACAGTTACCGAGACATGACAATTATACAATTTTATTAAAACATGGCAACAATGCTATATTACTGAACTTACTAAATTTGATAAGCCCAATTTATTGCAATAAAAATAATACCATTTCATTTAAAAATCTTAATAAAAATCCTTGTAGCACAAAACTGGAAAATATGGCCACAGTGTCGATATCACTTTTTAATTCCACATGTCCAAAACCCCTTAGATATCAAATTTGGTAAATGTAACTTAAGCGGTTTTAAAAGATATTTAAAAAGTTGCGTTACTTTTTACTAACCCAGTATGTAAGTCACTTAAGAATATTATTAAACTTTCCTTGCGTGATTTATAATGGGTAAGAAACCATTTTAGGGTCTCATACATGAAATCTATCAAAAAAAATATTTGAAATATTTAAATTAAACTGTATATACTTAAGGAAAAGTAGTAGACATTTTTCATTTAAAAAACATTTATAAAATACCTAATAAAAATTTTGTTTATACAAATAAAATATGATACATTTATAGCGTCACATTAAAATTTGGCTGTGTATATTTTTTATACTATTAAACAATTGATTGTAAGATATTGATAATAAACCTATTTTTAATTAATTTTTATTATTTACATCGTAAACACTTGCCTAATCCAACAGTTCTTCATGAAAAACATGACCATACTGAACATTATCATGAAAACCATCCAGACCTATGTGCTGTTGAGGCAATATTGTCAGTTTTCTTATAATGTAGCATAAAATTAAAAATCCCACCAAAGAAGAAATGATGATAGCATAAGATATTTTTTGCCCTAAAAATATTCGATAGGTACTAAAATTAGTACGTACGTTTATTTCGTTAAAAACACCGGCTTAATGCTTCTAAATGCGTTTAAAGTACATTAGCTAAATTTGATAAAGTTAAATATCTTTTCGGGTGTTGGTAAATTGGTTCCCGATTAGAAGAATGGTCATAAAGCCATTAAACCTTAACCACAGAAATCCGGTAATTTTGACCGGCGGGGCTTACCAATGGGTCAAGATCATGGTATACTCATCATCTGCGCTTATATGCATCTACGAACCTTTCTGGCACATAGTTTCATACTATTATAAAAGTCGTAAAAAGTGCATGTCTTAAAGCAACCAAATTATTAAACGTAGAATGTAATAAAAACACACAAATTTTACTTTGTTATTTTGTCACATATTTTATATTGCTTTTTGTGTTACTGCAGTTTCGACATACTATGTCATTTTCAAACGACTTTTTAAAAGTGAATGAATTACAAAAAAGTGCATAAATTTATACCTTTATACCGTAAATTTAACATCTGGTTTATCCTTTACAATTGTTAGGTCCTATCTTCTATTGTTACCAGGGCCGTGCCTGGGTATATGGCCGCCTGCGTGCCAGTCTGTATGGCCGCCCCCAAGATAACATTAAAAAAACTACTTTAATTTTTAATGTTTATTATTATACACAGGGCATCAAACCGGGAAAAAATCAGTTTTTGGTTAACCGAAATCGAGAACGAAAATATTGGTTTTGTTCCCAAAACCGGTTTCTAAAAGAAAACCGGCTAAAAACCGGTTTTATGAGATTTATATGTTTGGATGAAATTTAAGAAAAAAATGCACAAAATAAACATTTTTTTATTTAAAATTTAAACAAAAATAATAACATGAAAAAATTATGGTATTGGTTTTATAATCACAGACAAAATTATCAAACATAAAGAACAAGGAATAACCCTTAAATCTATACTAACATATTAGGATAACAAAGCTCAGTGGCCAATGGCAGATCTGGGCTGACTTGCAACTTGGGAGGTATACAAAATAGAATTAATTTACTTACTTTAATAATAACATGAAAAAAGTAATTATGGTATTGGTATTATAATCACAGACAAAATTATCAAACATAAAGAACATAGGAATACGATAATTTAAGATGCCGGCACTGCTGGGGAAGTTGTTGGGTCTTCGATGGTGGCCCACCAGGACCACTATCGACGCCCACCAGCAGAACTTTCGGCGAGTGTCGGTACCGTGGGTGAGGGCCCTCCAAACTTGGTTCCAGGAACGTCAGGGGAACTAGGGGTAACTTGCGACACAGTCGCGGAAGAGCTAACCACCGTGCGTCAAATTAGGGTGCCTTCGCCCTTTGACTTTTCCTTCAGTGACAACCAATATATGACGGATTTTATACCGCCTAAATCGGTACAACAAAATATTCTAAAGGATCTCGATTCGATACACGACGGCGCGAACGCGATGAAACTCGGCGAAAACTCTGGCATGGGACGGGTGGTAAGAGGCAGCCTACTAACGAATTACACCGGGCAACTTTACGTGAGAGAGCTAGATGCGGCACACTGTCTGGTCCAAGCCGGGTCCGTAAAAAGGCCACGGCAACCCTGAGAGCGGAGACGGAGTCCACCCGTGATGGGCAACCGCCGCACCCATTACATACAACGACCTAATCAGTTTTTATACATTTCTTATTTCTGAGAAACTCTTTTAGATAGATTTGATTAGAGAAACTGTTTTTACTTCGTATCTTAATGAAAACAAACCGATTGTATTTTTGCCCAGTAAACAACTTGTAACGATTTGGCCGCCTCTTAATTTCGGCCGCCTGCGTGCGGTGCACGCAATGAACGCCCGTCAGGCACGGCCCTCGATTGTTACAAGTATATTGCTATAATAAACTTTTTACAGTTAGTCGAAAATATTAAATAATTGGGAATTTTTTATGTCTGTTTGCAGATTAAGAAGATTTACATTATTATTTTTATTGTGTTTATAAATTTCTATGTTCTCTAATATATCTAATTTTTTACTTTTTGTTCTAAGTGTAAAATTTTTATACTATCTATATTAGGGAAAGAATGACCAGAGTCTAGAAAATGGTTTGAAAAATTTGAATTTCTTTTGCCTAATCTAAATGATGCGTAGTGTTCTTTAAATCTTTTTTCGAAGCTTCGGCCTGTTTGTCCTATGTAGCAACTATTGCGCTCTGAACATTCTAGCTTATAAACTCCAGATTTTTTATGTTTATTAATCTTGTCTTTTACGTTAAAAAGGTGGTTGGATAATTTTTGTGATGGTTTAAATGCTATTTTCATATTATTTTTACTTAAAATATTTGTTATTTTGTCAGATATAGGTCCAAAATATGTAAGGGTTGTGTATTTTTGTCCGAGTTGGATGCTTTTATTTTTGGGTATATTTTACTTATGGTATTTAATTTCTGTTTTTTGTTAATTAGGTTATTAATGTGTTTAATTTTGTAGCCGTTATTTATGGCAATCGATCTGATGGTATTTAGTTCTTTGTTTAATTTTAATTAATAAATTAATTAATAAATTAATTAAAATACCATCAGATCGATTGCCATAAATAATGGCTACAAAATTAAACACATTAATAACCTAATTAACAAAAACAGAAATTAAATACCATAAGTAAAATATACCCAAAAATAAAAGCATCCAACTCGGACAAAAATACACAACCCTTACATATTTTGGCCCTATATCTGACAATAATAGCAAATATTTTAAGTAAAAATAATATGAAAATAGCATTTAAACCATCACAAAATTATCCAACCACCTTTTTAACGTAAAAGACAAGATTAATAAACATAAAAAATCTGGAGTTTATAAGCTAGAATATTCAGAGTGCAATAGTTGCTACATAGGACAAACATGGCTGAAGCTTCGAAAAAAGATTTAAAGAACACTACGCATCATTTAGATTAGGCAAAAGAAATTCAAATTTTTCAAACCATTTTCTAGACTCTGGTCATTCTTTCCCTAATATAGATAGTATGAAAATTTTACACTTAGAACAAAAAAGTAAAAAATTAGATATATTAGAGAACATAGAAATTTATAAACACAATAAAAATAATAATGTAAATCTTCTTAATCTGCAAACAGACATAAAAATTCCCAATTATTTAATATTTTCGACTAACTGTAAAAGTTTATTATAGCAATATACTTGTAACAATAGAGATAGGACCTAACAATTGTAAAGGATAAACCAGATGTTAAATTTACGGTATAAGGTATAAATTTATGCACTTTTTGTAATTCATTCACTTTAAAAAGTCGTTTGAAAATGACATAGTATGTCGAAACTGCAGTAACGCAAAAGCAATATAAAAATATGTGACAAAATAACAAAGTAAAATTTGTGTGTTTTTATTACATTCTACGTAAAAATGTATTGTCACAAAGTAACGGACTACTCAATAGATTCAAATTATTAAAGTTTAAAGTACGACACCGGTCAAATTAACTGGTAGTCTGTGTTTGCATAGCAAAGGTAAAATATACAATTTTTTTATATCTAGCATTTATAAATTGCATATGTATTGTAAATGCAATGCCTCTACGAAAGGGAAAATATTAAAATTACAATCATGACGATACATAGCTAAAATAGCTCCATCACGCTGGAACCCGCTTTAGAAAAAAAAATTACTTCTTTAGCTTATTTATAACTACAAACGCTACTAATGATTGTAGTAAAGTTTTTTTGTATTGTAGTTTACTGGAAGCGATCGAAAAAAATCTTAATCCCATATAGTCAAAATATTTAAAAATAACATATGGGAAGACAAAAATTGTTCCAAACCTTTATAGCTCATTTTTAACTACAAACGCTACTAATGATTGTGATAAAGATTATTTTTTGTAGTACTAATATTTAAGCAACTAACCTATATAATATTGTGCTAAACCAGAAAAAAAATAAAACTGGTTTAAAAACTTTTGGAATACACTTTATATTGATTGTAGTTTACTGTAGCGACGAAAAAATCTTAATCGCATATAAGTCAAAAAATATTTAAAAATAACATAGCTATGGGAAGACAAAAAAATTGTTCAGAACAACATTAATTAGGTTAGCTGCGTAATTATTGGTACTACAAAAAGAAACTTTACTACAATCATTAGTGGCGTTTGTAGTTAAAAATGAGCTAAAAAAGTTTTGTACAATTTTTTTGTCTTCCCATAGCTATGTTATTTTTAAATATTTTTTGACTTATATGGGATTAGGATTTTTTTGTCTTTACAATAAACTACAATCAATATAAAGTGTATTCCAACAGTTTTTAAAGCAGTTTTATTTTTTTTTTCTGGTTTAGCACAATATTATTTAGGTTAGTTGCTTAAATATTAGTACTACAAACAAATAAACTTTACTACAATCATTAGTAGCGTTTGTAGTTAAAAATGAGCTAAAAAAAGTTTTGAACAATTTTTTTGTCCTTCCATGGCTATGTTATTTTTAAATATTTTTTGACTTATATGGGATTAAGATTTTTATTTTCGTCGCTACAGTAAACTACAATCAATAAAAAGTATATTCCAAAAGTTTTTAAAGCAGTTTTATTTCTTTTTCTGGCTTAGAACAAGATTAATTAGGTTAGCTGCGTAATTATTGGTACTACAAAAAAGAAACTTTACTACAATCATTAGTGGCGTTTGTAGTTAAAAATGAGCTAAAAAAGTTTTGAACAATTTTTTTGTCTTCCCATGGCTATGTTATTTTTAAATATTTTTTGACTTATATGGGATTAAGATTTTTATTTTCGTCGCTACAGTAAACTACAATCAATAAAAAAGTATATTCCAAAAGTTTTTAAAGCAGTTTTATTTTTTTCTGGTTTGGCACAATACTATTTAGGTTAGTTGCTTAAATATTAGTACTACAAAAAATAAACTTTACTACAATCATTAGTAGCGTTTGTAGTTAAAAATGAGCTAGAAAAGTTTTGAACAATTTTTTTGTCTTCCCATAGCTATGTCATTTTTAAATATTTTTTGACTTATATGGGATTAAGATGTTTTTTTTGGTCACTACAGTAAACTACAATCAATATAAAGTGTATTCCAAAAGTTTTTAAAGCAATTTTATTTTTTTCTGGTTTAGCACAATAATATTTAGGTTAGTTGCTTAAATATCAGTACTACAAAAAATAAACTTTACTACAATCATAAGTAGCGTTTGTAGTTAAAAATGAGCTAAAAAAGCTTTGAACAATTTTTTTGTCTTCCCATAGCTATGTTATTTTTAAATATTTTTTGACTTATATGGGATTAAGATTTTTCGTCGCAACAATAAACTACAATCAATATAAAGTGTATTCAAAAAGTTTTTAAAGCAGTTTTATTTCTTTTTCTGACTTAGAACAATATTAATTAGGTTAGCTGCGTAATTATTGGTACTACAAAAAAAGAAACTTTAGTACAATCATTAGTTGCGTTTGTAGTTAAAAATGAGCTAAAAAAATTTTGAACAATTTATTTGTCTTCCCATAGCTATGTTATTTTTAAATATTTTTTGACTTATATGGGATTAAGATTTTTTTCGTCGCTACAATAAACTACAATCAATATAAAGTGTATTCCAATAGTTTTTAAAGCAGTTTTTTTCTTTTCTGGTTTAGAACAATATTAATTAGGTTAGCTGCGTAATTATTGGTACTACAAAAAAATAAACGTCTTCCCATAGCTATGTTATTTTTAAATATTTTTTGACTTACATGAAATAAAGTTTTGAACAATTATTTTGTCTTCCCATAGCTATGTTATTTTTAAATATTTTTTGACTTATATGGGATTAAGATTTTTTCGTCGCTACAGTAAACTACAATCAATATAAAGTGTATTCCAAAAGTTTTTAAAGCAGTTTAATTTCTTTTTCTGGCTTAGAACAACATTAATTAGGTTAGCTGCGTAATTATTGGTACTACAAAAAATAAACTTTACTACAATCATTAGTAGCGTTTGTAGTTATAAATGAGCTAAAACAAAGTAGGGTTTTTCTAAAGCGGGTTCCAGCGTGATGGAGCTCGCTAAAATGTGCAACAGAAGTGGATTCAGATTGTAGCAATATGATGTCGACCATCGCATCTTGAAACTGACTCAAACGAATAAGACAAAGACAATCAAGATAAAACTAAAAATGATGGGAACTTCTTGAATGGTAGAACTCGCTACAAATTGGTCAATTTTTTTTAATTACTAAGAATACACTTACGTTACGACATATTAGCACAAAAACTGTTATAGACCATATTTTTAATAATTTTTTAATGTATTTTGTTTGGAATGGTTTATTTTTCTGTGATTAAAAACGTCGTGTGACGGCGAACTTCTGTAATAAACTTAAATACAGGAAGGAAAATTAAAATTAAAAATCAATTAATCTTGGAAAATAAAGCAGATATCAAAAATGTGAGAAACTTGTTGTTTTGGAATCATCTACTGAATAACTCAAATTGAAATAGCCATTTTTTTCTAAAAAGTTTTTCTACAAAACGAAAAAAACCGCATTTTGTTATTGAATTTTATTTAAGAGTAATAACGATTTGAAATTTACCCAAAAAATTCCCAGTTGCACTGGAATTGAGCAGCAGTTTATTATCTCGCTATAGGTAAAATAGGTGTTATAATGTATTATGTTAAGATAAAATAATTACCTAGTTGTGCGTTACCATAAAAGTAGTTATCTTGCATATATTCATCCGAATTGTTTAAACTTTCATAACTTATATTTGTGAAGACAATATTGCTCCGACCATCGAAGACCAAAGAATCATTATATTCTATACTACAAATAAAACACCATTAAAGGACAGGGGCGGTCATATCGTCTTTCTGAAGGGGGCCATGGGTCGAGGGGACCAGCCTTGGGGGAGAGGCATGACATCAATAAATGCCCAATTTATTGTCATTAGGAAAAAAATAATGTAATGCCATCATCTAAAGGCATATTAAATGCATTTTGTGCAGTATAACTTATTAATGATGGATGCCATCATTATAAACGCATTGTTTTCATCATAACTTATTAATGATGGATGCCATCACATTTTATGCAACACGTGGCCCAATAACGGCCAATTGCCCATTTTGATGTCTTTTTGATACCTTTTTGCCAATGCTTTGCCGGCAAAAAATGTTATATGGGTGTATCTTTCCCTTAATAACGATTTAAACGTAAATTCCCTGTAAAAAAATATCCAAAGGTCAGAGACCCCAGTTTACAGGTTTTAAAATTATCTGTAACTGCAGTACTAATAACTACTCAATCTAACTATAAACAGTAAAAACTAAGCATATATAAAAAGTCCAATGAATAAAAAGCAAAAAGTTACACCAAAACCTCGAAGAAAACCTTACAGTACGATTGTAAACAAAGAATTACAGGAAAAGATTACGTCACAAAATTTAGCGAACATAGGCTTAAATGTTTTTATTTTCCTTGGGTATTTACCGAACATTTATTAATGCCTTGTATAGTACAAATTAAAGTGATTTAGTGACCAGTTTTTAAATTTATTGTGTGTAACTTTGTAAAGAGTGGTTTAGTTACTAAATAAAAGGTAATTTAGCATAAAAAGAGAAATTTTTCCTGTGGCTTGTTATTTGCTAATATGAAACCCCTAAGTGGATGGTAAAGGGGTTTCATTCAAAATTGAAGATCTTTATCTGATTCTTCTAACTAACAATATAAACCAAAGAGTATTTCGTCCGGTCCTTCAGTTAAAATTAATATGATTTCCAGAAGCAAGTTAGAATGATGATGTCTCTTGCATAATTTGCGACCTTAAGTAGGTACTCTAAAGAACAACCGGGAAAAGTGTGGGATCAGTGTGAAAAATGTTCGGAATGTAAATATTACTGTTTTCAATAATAAAAACCATTTTCATTTCAAATATGTGCTGATTTTTTCTGGGTTCCATATTGCCACCAGAATTTCTTGAACTGTCACTTTTGACTTTTCTTCAAAAAATGAAAATAGCACTAAACCATTTATAATATATATTTATTTAAGTAAACCACGTGATTTTCTAACTTATAAAGAATTTATCTTTAAAAAACATAACGATAACACTTCCACTTTTAATTTTCTTGGAAAAAAGCAAACAGAGGTTCCATATTACCACCTCTTCCTCTGATAACTATTTTATTAAATAATTTTTCGTACTTACAAAAAATAACCAAACGCCGGACACATGCATTCAACAAAGTCAGTAAACTGTTTAATAACTGAACAACGAAGATTCCATCCATTTTTATACACAACACACTAAAAATAAAATTTAAAAATACTTTTAATTCGCATCCATACTATACAGGGTGTCCACTAACTCTACCAACAAACTTTAAGGGGTGATTCTACAATAAAAAATAAGAAAAACCCTAATTGGACCTATGTCCTAAACGTCTTAGTTTATGAACTACGAGGTGCATAGGCGCCGGCTGGGAGGGGCCGGGTAGGGTGCCTTCCCCTTTCCCAGAATTTCGATAATTGTAGCACACTTACAAAAAAGATAGGCAAATGGTTGCTATTTATAATTTAAAACATCATGTACCAAAATTAACGTGGCTTACTTTAGACCCACTTTTAAAAACATTTACTATCTAAAGCTAGAAAGTTTTGGGCAAAAGTTAAAAGGAATTCTCCTGGAGTATAATCGGGTCATGTTATATTGAGAAAAATACCTATAGTCCCTGAGCCAGTAATGAAATTAACTTTATAATAATAACACTTTTAAAACCTTTTTAGGGGAGGTCTTTTGAAGAGTTTACCACGAATTTATACCGTCATATATAAAAGCGGCGCTTAACCCAACCTGTCAATGGTAAATGTTTCTGGTGTTGAACTGGGCAAACGTGTAACTTTTTTGTCGGACAAGTTTACCGCAATGTTTAAACATTGTTCCGAAAATCGTAAGGGTTACAGTAACTAAACCCACCCAATCCGTTTCGTGACAGGGTAAGCTGCTTCCATATATGTCGGTATGAATATTCGTGGTAGACTCGTCAAAGGAATCCCCTAAAAGGTTTTTAAAGTGTTCTTTTGCCAATAACATATTAATGATGGATGCTATATCCTAAACACATTTTTTTTGGCATAACCTATTAATGATGGATGCCATCATCCTAAACGCATTTTTCATTATAACTTATTAATGACGGATGCCATCACATTATCTGCAACACGTGGTTGCAATTGCCCACTTTCGTGTCTTTTTGATACCTTTTTCCAATGCCAAGTTATTACTGGCCCAGGGACTGATTAACTGTGCATACTGACTTTTAAACCAATGTGATACATGGTTTGTTTAGTTATTTTTCTCAATTTAGAACTACAAGTACCCATAGTAAAATCATTTATAACGTAATAAAATTAAAAAATGTTTGATATCAGCCAAACAGCTCTAAAATAGGGCCAAGTTCGTTACTGATTTTTTAATAAAATTAAAAAAACAAATTATTTACCCTTAGTTGCGTGGTTTTCGGAATACTTGAATCTATTGGCAATAAAATTTTAATTTTTGCAGAAATATTAATTTCTTTCAGATTGTCGTCTCCCTTGTAGATATTTGCGGCAAATATCGTACCATTATTTTGAAAAAATCGTTTCAACATCGATCGTCCTAGACACAACTTATTACCAGTATGAACATTCATGTCACTAATTTGTAACTTTGCAGATATATTCCAAATATTATTGTTAAACGGAATTGAAATAAGTGTGTCCATTAGACCTTTAGTCACTTTTTCAATACCAAATGCCATTGTTTTTAACTCTAAAACACGAAAAAAAACATTTATAAGATATTCTTCCAAACACATCGTAAGTAAAACAACACTCTTTATTTCACACTTTTTTAATAACAACCTCTTGCCATTAAATTAACAAAAAATGTTTATTATTGCCTACCAACCTAAATAACACAAACTATGGATAACAATCAGCGTTTTAAATAATGTTATACAGGGTGTCCTAGCTCTATTTATACACGAAATAACATCGCCCCTGTACAAGATACAAAAATAAACTTAAAATAGGAAATGTTTATTTGAATACACTCTTTTTATTGACAGTACCAGTTGATATATAGGGTGTCTCAAAAACAGAATTTTTATTGACAACGAGATAATTAAATAGAACACCCTGTATACCTATTTTACCATTTTTGACTTTTTATTAAATTCTACGTCAAAAATGTATAAGACACTATACGTCAAATATTGTTAGTTTTTGAGATATCAACAGCCCAAGCAGCAAGCTGACGTCTTATTGACGTCCCTTTTTAGTCGTTTTTGGTCAGCAAAGACGTCATAAGATAACGACAAAATGACCTCCCTAACTCAAAGACAAAAGACTTCCCCGTTAATGACGTCTTTAAGATGACGGAAAATTGACGCATACCCTTTTTTAAGGTAAAATGCTACGATGTTTTATTTAAAAATTGCAATAGGAAAAAGCTTCTTACTGCTTGCAATTTCCTTGCACTGCAAGGTCGCATCTCTCGGCACACTGTCCAACTTGGAGATGTAGATTTTTACGCTAGTCGAAGTTATTCCTTTCAACGTTAATTGAAATTACCAACCGCAGACCGGTGTCGAACTATTTTGGTCTCATCGGAACGGTGTAGGCGATAAGAAGCGAATATGTTGAATATACATAGTAGTTTATTGTCCATCACGCCATCTATCGGTAGAGGTTTTTTCCTATTTTAAATTATTAGTCTTATTTTTCTGTCATATGATATTTCGGTTCGCTTTGACACCAATCATATAATATCACAAAAATTTTTCGGGCGGGTTTTCTAAACATGACGTCATTAGATTTTATGGGCGAAAAGACGTCGCTTCAACGACGTCAAAAACACGTCAGTAAAATGACGTTCAAATGACATTACAATTTTGGTCTGATGACGTCTTATGACTAAAAATGACGTCATAATGACCCCAGCTTGATGCTTGGGAGTTTGCTGATATACTTATTAACGATTAAAAGTAAAGGAGGAAAATAATATTTTGGTTTTAATTATTTTTAAATGGTTCTGTCACTGTCAGAGTGACAAAAATTTAATAACATCGTAATTAATTACCTTTCGTTGCAAGAACTATCAATAGGGAGGTTAGCTATTTAGTTTCTTTTAAATACATTGGATACATTTAGACACAGCCATTTTTGTCATTGATGTTTTTTTACTGCAGTTAAGTAAATATGTCTTAAATAAACTAAATAGCTGAATTACCAATTAGTAGTTCTTACAATGAAATGTAGTTAATTGCATGGTATTATATAATTTGTCATTCTGATTGTGACATAATTATCTTAAAATATTTAAAACCAAGTTATTATTACTTTCTTTACTTCTAATGTATTGAGGATATCAGCATGTTGCATGATTAAAACCAGTAATAATTGACGTATAGTGTGTTTTACATTTTTGATGAAGAATTTAATACAGGCCTAATATTAGTTAAGATATATAGGGTGTTCCATTTAAAAAAGTCAATTGACATGGAAAATATGTTTTTTAAGACATCTTGTATATTACCTAGCACTGTTTGTAAAAAGAGGGTTTTCGAATAAACGGTTTCTTTATTTTAGGCCTATTTTTATATCTTGTTCCAGGGACGACGTTATTTTGGGTATAAATAGAGTTGGAACACCCTGTATAAGAGCCATGAAACTTATTTTTTGGTTATCAAGACATAGCAAAACCATCATTGCTGTATTGTTGAATTTTTAACGAAATTCATAAATGCAACTTCTTAAACACAACTTAAGTTGTAAACAAACTTTTCTTTAAATTCATTATTGCATTTATTTAATAAAACATAATAACTATATAAAAATATAGTACTAACTACAACAACAACAAGCAAAAAAGAATTTTAATGTTTGTTTTATCTAAAAATATGACACGGGACAAAAGCAAACATATACTTGATACTATTGGCTCAAGAAACACTTTGGTAAAGAATTTTTTGGGGAATTTGCAGGAAAAAAGTTATTTTTGGTTAACCTCCCCAGACAAAATCAAAACGTTTAAAGGCAAATCCTTCATTTGTATTTTTTATGTATTTAATTAAATTTTATAAAATTATCTATATTTTTCATAAATCTAGAGCCAGTTAAAAAATTTCACTCTACAATTTTCACACTTTCAAATGTCTCTATTTACAAGAGAAAAACAGATATTTTTTAAGTGAAATTTAAGATTTGTTGATAAAATTTAATTAAATCTACAAAAAAAAATTATAAAAGAGAATTTGCTATCAAAAAGTTTTGATTTTCTCTAGGGGGTAATTTTCCTTACCTAAGTTTTCCTCTATTATTAGCATATGGTATAAATTTGCATTGTGGGTTGCACATCTCAGTTTATGGATAAAATAATTTAAAAACTCTAGTTGTGCCCCTGGCAATGCACTAAATTTGCAATTTCAACGTTGACAAGTCGCCTGATTTAAAGAAACTAAAGTTGTCAAGCAATTCTACTAAACCTCTTTTAGGGAAAAAATATTTTCTCCTGATTTCTCCTAATTTTTACCTGTTCTGCAACTCGTTCTCCATTAAAAAGTGTTTTACACGCTTGCACCATCCATCCATCTAATAAATTCAGCATATGATCTTTTCCTTTTCAAAAGCTTTATTGCTGGGTAAATTTCAGAATGACATATTCCGATGTAATTAAATAATTTTTATTTCATCTAATGTTGCTATGTTGTCGTCAGCTACTGCAAGCTTTGATGCATCTCTTGTTACCCTAGAGTGCAATTCATTATCTCTGGTGTATTGTTTGGTCATTTGGGATGGTTGCTAAAAAATGAAGTTATAACTGATTTGAGGACATACAATGTGACCCATTTCGAATGGAAACACCCATGTAGAATTCTTATTTATTAACCGACTGGAATATTTTTAAATATTTAAGTTAGCAAGTTACTATGCAACTTTTTGTTGTCAAAAATGAAGAATTTTTATTAGCGACTTTTTTATTAAAAAATGACGATACCACTGGATTTAGAATGGCTTTAAATAGCTCTGATTAAAGTTTCATAAATAATTATTTATAAATAAAAAGTTATGACAACCTAAAATTTTGAAAACTCGTCAAGCTAAGAGTTACAAAATAACACACTGTATCAACATTTAGCCACACAAATTGTGATTCTTTTATTAATTTAAACAATAAATCAATACTAGATAAACTAATTGTTTAAAACAATATTCAAATTCAACTTAACAGAGCATTACTACCTTGTACTAAAATTTATTTTTAATTTAAATCTAAATAGCCATGATAAGAGTGTTATTGTTAGGCACTTGTTGTGAGAAAGTGGTTTATTTTTTAAGTTAATAAAACAAAACACAATTTGTATGCCTAAATGTTGATACAGTGTGTTATTTTGTAACTCTTAGCTTGACGAGTTGTCAAATTTTAGGTTGTCATACCTTTTTATTTATGAATAATTAATATGAAATTTTAAGAGCTATTGAAAGCTAACTCTAAATCCTGCGGTGTCGTCATTTTTTAATAAAAATCGCTAATAAAATTCTTCATTTTTGACAACAAAAAAGTGGCATAGTAGTTGAAAACGAAATAAAAGATGTCAAACTAGGTCAAGTAAAACTTTTTAACCGAAATATTTAAAAATATATTTAATATATATATTCCAATCGGTTAATAAATAAGAATTCTACTGGGTTACCATTCGAAATGGGTCACACTGATAGATAGTAAGACTATTTAAATAAAATATGCTGAGGACTCAGTGGCGGCGCCTGCTTCTTTTTATTTGGGCGATACCCGGCAGAAAAATTTAAAGGGTGGGCAGAATAATGTAGAAGTGTAATATTGAATCTAAATAGAAACAGGACCTTTTAAAATTCATTACAAATATTTAAGCAGTCTATTTTTAAGATACTATAAACCTAAAACAAAAAACCCCTCTAAGGTACAGGGTTTTCATTTCTATTCTGCCACCCACTTTTAACTATAACCAAGAAGGATAGAAAAAAACGCCCTGTATAAAATTTCATACTTTTTCATCTACTATATTTTAAGCAGAAAAAAAGAAACAAACGAACATCAAAAACCCGAGAAAAATAAAGAGGTAAACTTTTTTAAATGGGACACTATGTATATTATGTCACCACTAAAAATATCTTCTAAAAAGCTTAACAAAAATACCACATTTGATATATCTATTTTTAATAGTTTTGGAAACATGGCCAGCGACACTATTCATTTTTAATATTGCCATCATTTATTCAAAAATTTCGTGATTTG
Organism: Listronotus bonariensis; assembly: GCA_014170235.1. Lineage (NCBI taxonomy): Eukaryota > Metazoa > Arthropoda > Insecta > Coleoptera > Curculionidae > Listronotus > Listronotus bonariensis. The sequence goes on along the minus strand of JACEGR010002222.1, from coordinate 31,437 downwards.
GATTACTTGATTATGAATTAACAAAATGGTTTTGAAAAAGTTTTTTTACAGGGCATTTTTGGGTTTCTTTGTTTCTTGCTTAATTAGCAGATTGGGCGAATGGTTGCGCAAGAACAATTAAGATTGAGCACTCGCCCAACCGCAATATTTACCGTATCTAGTATATTTTAACATTTAAAATATATACCAATATTATAAAGAGGTAAAGTTTGTAACTGTGTTTGTATTGGAAATTCTAAACCGATCATGAAAATTCTTTCACACTAAAGAAGCTACACTATTCGGGAGTGCTATAGGGTAAATTTTAGTATAATTGAACATAACGTTTGGTTGTGATTCAAAAACAAAATGGTCGATTTTCAGTATGAGATTCTTTTAAACAACACCATATATATTTTTCTACCTTACCATTGTAAGGATATAATAAAAAATATTAGACTTTCTGCGAAAACTGCATTCTAATAACTTTACTTCGCCGGTTTAAACGTAAAACTTACTAAGTGACATTTTATGTTTTATGGAATAACAACGCTTTTGTACAAAACTGACTGACCCGTGCTCACTTCGCTGGGCGGTAATTATATTTTTCTCTAAACTTTTTGTTTAATCACACTAAAATATACCCTATAGCACTCCTAAATAGTGTAGCTTTCTGATTGTAAAAGAATGTTTATAATCGGTTCAGTATTTTCGAAGATTAGCCCTTACAAACAAACAAATAACCAAAGTTTTAAACTTAACCTATTTATAATAGCATAGATTTGCGAAGAAAAATAAAAGATAAACCATTTTTTAAGTATATTATTTCAATGAAGATTTATGAATGTTTCAATTATATAAAAAACTTTTACTATGAATTACCTAAAAATGTTTTAACAATTTTTTTTAACAAAATGTACCTAATGACTTGTATCTTTAAACCGACGATTTCTTCTAAAGTTATTTGCGGTCAAAATGGGTCAAAATATAGTCCTCCTATATTTTTGATATTTTTACATAATAAGCCCCTTAAAGAACTAGACTATCTAAAAAATTAGGTTCTTAAATATACAGTGTGTCTACTTAAGTTCGCACCATATGGAAAACTTTTTATTATTAAATTAAAATGAACTTTGCTTAAGAGAAAAATACCCTTATTTTTTTTAAATATGAAATTTTTTTATAAGGAAAAGATGTTTAGGATTAAAAATACCTTACTAATTAAATATGCAAATTGATTTTAAAAAAACTTTTTAACATTTTTTCAGCGATAATGAGCGTTTCTGTGACTGTTTTGGCAGTTCTTAAGCATTCTTTACATATGATATTTTAAAATAAGTATGCACTAATGTACAAACTTAAATTATTGCCTTTAACTCATAAAAAATTAATAAAAAAAAGTTTTTCCTAATAATGTAAAAATGTGCATATTTGAATATATTAATAATAATAATAATAATAATAATAATAATAATAACAATAATAATAAATGGCTTTTATTTGTTTTAAATAATAAATTTACAAAAAATGTAATAAAACAGATGGCGAGATCCAGCACAGCTGCTCATCTAACCATCAAGTAAGAAATTAAACAAAGTATAAAATTATTAAATAAAGATAAATTTAAATATATATATATATATATATATATATATATATATATATATATATATATAGAAAAACAAAAACAAAAAAAACTGTTTAAGGTACATATTCCAAGAAAGATAACTATACAATCAATAATTGTAATTATGACAAAAAGTTCAGCTTATCAAATAGGTAAACTAGAAGAAACCTTAAGGAATAATAAATTTAAAATGCATTATAGACACAGGAAAAAATATAAAATAATCAAAGTAAATTAAAGGTAAATTGAGAGTGTGTTATTATGATTTTAAACCAACCAAATTATGCGAAAATGTAAAAAAAAATTAATTAAAAAAAAACATACTAATCTCTCTCATTCAATATGTGTTTTTAAGATTTAACTTAAAACTATTTACTGATGACCAGGATTTAAGTATGGGAGGTAAGGAATTATACATTTATATGGCATTATAAGTAAAGCTGCGCTGAAAGGCAGCTGTGCCGTGCCTAGGAACCTGGTAAAGATCACGATAACGGGTGGCTCTCTGGTGGATGTCACACCCCTTAAGCAATCTTTCGAGCAGATAAATAGGCTCTTTTGATGTTCTTACCCTAAAGACCAAGATGCTTAAGTGAATTGGATACCTCTCGGCCAAATAAAACCATTTAGATAGTTGAAATGAAGGGGTTATATGATCAAACTTTCTTAAATTATAACAAAATCGGATACAAGAATTTTGCAATTTCTGTAGGGTATTTCTAGAGGCCAAAGTCAAGGCAGGCCAGTACAGAACATCTGCATAGTTTAGGTGAGACAAGATTAAGCTGTCACACAACCTAAGCCTGATATCTAAAGTTAAAATATCTTTATGAATATATAATGTCTTTAATTTAAAAAAGATTTTTGTAGAAGATGTGAAACATGACCTTCAAACCGTAAGTGATTGATTGATTGATATATTGATGATTATACTTATCTCTTAAACAAAATTTATTTTTTGACATACGTCGTATACCACTGCAAAAAAATAATATCTGATGATTGCATTCTCGGTTTTATACCATGCAGAACTTTTAATATAGAATAACTTCCTTTCGTAAAACTAAAAATAAAAAAGTTTTCCATACGCTGTAGTTTTTAGTTATTCAGTTAACTAGTTGCCAGAATAGGTAGGTAAAAACCATCGAGTAAAAACCTATATACAAACATTGGTAGTAAGGTACTTACCTCCATAACAGTATTTGATAACGATAGGTGATCTATAAAAATAACCAAATTTTTTAAAAAATTGTTTATTGATACTTTTTTGCTGCTAATATCTTCTTCCAAAACAAGTTGTATTTTCTGAGAAATTTCAGAGGAAAACATAGTGGTGTAACTGTCATTTTCTTTAGAGAGACGTACTGAGTGTGTTACGATAAAGGCATATGAAAAGGCTTTGTAGTAATCTTCTTCAATGAGACTTTGTTTAAATATTTTAAAGATAGAGCTAAAACAAACAAATTAAAAAGACGTTTGTTTGGTTTATTTTTAGATTATAAACTTGGTCACTTTCAAGTCGGGGATGATAACTGCAACATATTGCCTTATAGTTTTCTTAAGGTACATTGGATAACATTATTCAGATCCCAATCTTATATTAATCAAATATTACAATCACAATTTATTTCAAAAATATATTGAACATAAGTACCTTTTATTTAAATTATTTGATGGGCTTGTTTTAACCAGTGGTCCAAATGTTTTGCCACATTGATTTTTGTAATCGCAAACTTTGACAAAAGTTGCAATACTATTTTCTAAAACAAAATAAATAGGTATTTAACCATTTCCTTAGTATAGTAAATAAAAAAGAAGAAACGTAATAATAATATTATGGATGGTAGAACGTATCGCCGAATAATGATCGGGACCACACCCCTCATAAAAAAACTAGAATACCTACTCCGTATTAAAATTATATTATGTAAAATAAAACGGCGGATCGTGAGTGGATAATTTACTAGTTACTTTATTTTTTCACTAGCACAACTACTGTTGGTAACATTGTCACTTGTCACGCCCATATATTTTTAATATGACAGTCCCGTTTATTAGGTCATCGTTGGCCGGTTGCAACACTCGAATGATGTTACCAACCAAAGTAAGTGACAGTTTTCAATATCGCGAAATAAAAGTCATTAAACAATAAACAATACATACACTGCCATTTTTTAACACTAGTAGTTATTCTATTTTTTAATGTGGTCGGGACACACATAGCCCGTACTGTCTTATTCAATTGTAGTCTTGACATCACCGTACCACACGCATCTACCCCGAATTCACAATGGTATTTTTACAATTGAGGTAGGGCTGAGCTACGCTAAAGGCAGGTTGAGGTTGTGTGTGTTCCGACATTAAGAAGTTTTCGGCTTTTTTTAACGTTCTCATCATCATCGCTGTTGGACGGTAAGATATAATCTAACTGTTTATAATACCATACTGAAAAGCATTATTCAGTAAATCGGTATCGAGTTTTACCGGGAGTCAGCAAGTTAGATATAAGAAAACAAATGGGGATAATTCCTTATTCTAAAAAGTTTTTGGGCTATTCGGCCGTCCTTGTAGGTTTTGTTTCCTTGACAACGACGGCCGAATAGCCCAAAACTTAAGTTTAGCAGAAGATGGCCGCTAAAGCCTTACACAGTATAATTCCTGATTGTCGTTAATATATACAAAAGAGAAATCCCCTTTTTAGGCAGTTTAAAGAAGAACTTTCGCTTTTCATGTTATTCACCGGGACCCTCTCCAGTGACGCATTTCGCCTACCTCATAGAACTCGACAAAAACTCCAATTCACTGAATGATTTTTTCAGTACGGTATCAATGGTTTGATTATAAAATACTCTTGCTTTTCGTGTTATTCGCCGTAGATCTGGTAGAACCAGTTTGACAGGTCCTATGAGATAAGCAAAACGCGTGACTAGAGAGGGTCCCGATGAATGACATGAAAAGCAGGAGTTCTTCTTTAGCTGAAAAAAAGCTTTCTTTTCTATACTCTGTTTATTTGTTATACTTTTATTATTGTTAAGCTATTGAATAATCTATACGGGTTTTTTTAACATTGACTTTCTCTTTATTCTGGATTAGACCCTTTACTTGTTTAGAAGAGTTACATGAAAGTATTACTGTTTTTTAAGGTGATTATTGTACCCTGATATTTAAAGAATTTCAGACTTCCATTATCTTTATTTTTAATTATTTACACAGCATTTTGAGCAGTCCTATCTTTGAGTTTATATTTGAAAACGGACAGAAATAGAACTGCCCGAAACGTTAACTAAATAATTAAAAATAAAGAGAATGGAGGTCCAAAATTCTTTAAATATCACTACTAAACAATTTTCTACCATATTCGGACCAATTGTACCCTATTTAAATTTTACTTACCACCATCATAAGGCATAACAGTTTTGGCACTTAAAAATATCTATTCCAGAATAAAATACAACTTCTAATTGTTCAAGTATAAATCCGTACATGTAAATCATAGGGCCATCGGTATCATTAGCTTTTTCTACCTCAAAGTAATACTCTGATACAAGTGCTTCATTTTTTATCAAAAGATATTTTAACTGACTCTACACGTGGTGATGGAGGAACAGTAAATTCTGTCTGTCCACTTACAGTTACAAAATTTGCAGGTTGTTCTTTTATTACATTTGGGTTGTTTATTTCAGAAATAGTAGGACAAGTGACGATAAGTCCTAATTCGTAATTCCTAGGCTCCAATCCTTGCCATGTTCTTGATGGAGGAGGAATATGTAGCTTAAACGACTTAGTTACAGTTATATATCCGAATTCTACAATGTCTGCAAGAAAAGTTCTGTCTTTTGAGGATATATTGTATATTTCGTTATTAAATCCTGGCTGCAAAAGTTAAAAGAGAAAAAATATTTTTTTAATATACAACTGTCCATACATGTAGTTAAAAAGAAAAAAATGGATACAGATTTTAATTTAAAAAATATATATACAGAGTGTCCCTAGCCCGTGGCTCATCCTTATAACGTTTTAAGATATTACAATAAAATTTGGTACGTAGGTATGTCATATAAAAATGCATTGTTTCGCATATTTAGTTGTTGACTATCACCTTTGGTTTAGCCGGAAAAGACCCTAACTTTCTTATTTAAAATAGGATGACCGGTATATTATTACATATTCTAATAGAAAATGACAGTCCGAGTATAATGACACTAAATTTGCAACTTTTTACATCTAACCTCCAAATTTTTTTTATTTATAATTTTTAATCTAGAGTGCCATGAATGCAATAAAATGACAAATTTTGGATCAAGTAGCCACGAAAAATAAATGTAACAATCTTTTGTTTTTACAGCATCTATAGAGTCTTCTAAGTTTGCAGAATCGCATTTATGGTCCCAAGTCAATTTTTTCAAAAGGATCAAGGGTGGCTCATTGTAATAGCTAAAAAGAGTATTTTTTATCGACAGTTTAATACAACTCAATAAATATTTAAGTTAAAAGTATAGCAGGAAAATCCATATTAACTAATTATTTTCCCTAATAGCATCAACCAACACATCAACCTGTTTCTTTTGTAACCTCTTAATGGTTAATTAAAGTAGAAAAAAATAAGCAGTATTTAATTTAAAAGGCAATAATCACTTATTGTATTTTCCAAGCCTCCTAAATTCTTATCAATAATAGAGAAAAAAAAGTTAATACAGATTTTTGTGATATACTGCTAACTAAAATAGTAATTGTGTGGTATCAAATTGTTGTTAAAAAAATGCTCATTTAAACTATTATAGTGAGCCACCCTCGATCTATTTTAAAAATTGACTTAAGATCATTAATACGAATTTGCCAACTTTAGACGACTCTGTAGGGACTATAAAAACAAAAAATAGTCGCATCTATACTTGATCGAAAATGGGCCGTTTTATAGCACTTTAGATTGAAAATAAAAACTTAAAAAATTTAAAGGTCAGATGTCAAAAAGTGACAAATGTAATGTCATTGTACTTGGAATGTCATTTTCTAATTAAATAACTAATAATAACACCGGGTATTCCATTTAAAATAAGAGAGTTAGGTCCTTTTCGGCTAAACCGGAATTAATAAAAACAAGTTGATATGTAAAACAATGCATTTTTATGTAACATAGGTACCTATGTACCAAATTTTATTTTAATATCTTAAAAATAAAAAAGTTGTAGGGGTGAGCCACCGGCTAGGGACACCCGGTATATAATTTTTATTAAAAATGTTTGCTTGTAAAAAATCTATTAACAAAAGAAAATGTTGATTTTGTATAGAAAAGTTTGCAAAAACCTAAATACTTTCTTTTTTTTTTTTTTGAAGTAAACAACTTTTTTATTTTGTATTTTTGAGCAAAAATTAATTTTTTTATTAGTATTAACGTGCAGGCGAAATCAATGACAAAATTTATTTCATTGGATTATTAAAAATTTTCATACTGTAATTTTAGTGCTGTCAAAAAAATAATTATGTTAAATTTTGGATAAAATTACGTAAAAGTCTTTAAAATTACAACATATAAAAATATCTTGATTTGCTATTCCAACATCTTCCATACCACAATTTTCCAGCTATAAAAACATGCGATTAAAGCATTTTGGAATTTTTAATCAATTGCAAACTTTATTCTTAACAATTTTTAAATACCATTTTGTTTACAAATGATAAATGAAGGCAATTTACTCTTGGCAAATGTTTTTTAAAGTGTTTGAAAACCATGCATACAAAAACCAACATTTTTCTCTTTTTAAATCATATTTCTTTTACAAGCAAAATTTTAGGAATAACTTTTTATCGAAAAACTAAATTTTTGATCCCCTCTGTAAACTCCATCCCTAAAAATCTATATGATGCAGCAAAAATTTTAACTATTAAGGTACTTTTTATGTACAATTCTGGTCAAAAAAAAAACCGAACAAACAAAATTTTGTTCAAATTCATTGATGGTTATCTTGAGCTCATTAGAAAATACGAAATAAGTAAAAAAATATAACATTTTTTCTTATTAAATGGAATACCCTGTACAGTCGTTGTAAAGTAGAGATGTATGTACAGGGTGTCCCATTTTGGTTGTCCCTTATGGGAAACTTGGAAACCATAAGAGATATTAAAAACTGATACCCCATCCTCGAGCTCTTTTTGGAGAAAACATTTATGGTAAAAACAGATCATCGCTATCGCGAAGCGTTTCAGAGATACAGGGTGATTCTCGATTTTTCACTTTTGAAAAGGTCCTGTAGCTTTGTTGTTATTACAAATACGAGAAAACTAATTGCACATTATACAGACACTTTTTTTCCGTAGAATCCAGTGGCGTAGCCAAAAAAATTTTTTGAGCTGTCATTTTTGACATATGACCCAAACATGTTTTTTTTTATTAGGGACACCTCTATAAATGATTAGGTAATTAAATTGCTTGTTTTTTTCTGATTAAAATAATATATCATAGTAGGTGGTTTAATAAATTTTTTACGTCAAATATTGCAAAAATTAGGATTTTAAAGACGCATTGCGGCTTTTATCTGTTTTTTAAATTGTTTTAAAAGGAATCTGTCATCCCTAAGCTCAGGAGACATTTCCGTAAAAAAAAAACAAAAATTAGTTTACAACAACAATAATAAATAAGTTATATTAATTAAACTTAAAAATGTATCAAGTTTTTTTTTTTTTTTTATTTTTTATTTTTTTTTTTATTTTTTATGAATTCTCCATGTCAACTTTACCAATAGAGCAAAAAAAAAACAAAAATAATTAAAATCCAAAAAAACGAAAATTTTTTGACACACCCTGTATAACTTTGATTTTTACTTTTTTATACAACATTATTATACTAATACAGTACCAACATTTTTTGCTTCAAATTCATAAATAAGGACGCTATGAATTTTTAAATTTAAACATAAAAATAATTATTTTTAATTTTTTTGGACACACTGTATCATTTATATATATAATAATAATATTCTTCCTTTATCATATATAATATCCACGATAATTTCATCCTTATATATGCATAAATAAAATTGTAGGAAATTTTTTAAAGTTAAAGATAAAAAAAAACATTTTAATTTTTTGAGACACCCTGTATCATTTTTTATGTATAATAATATTTCTCACCATCACAATTATCAAATACCAAAATTTCATTTCTTTATTTTACATAAATAAAATTGTAGGAAATTTTTAAATTTGAAAAATAAAAAAATTATTTTAATTCTTTTGAGACACCGTGGATCATTTTATTATGCGTATTAATAATCTTCTACATCATATATATTATTTACCAAAATTTTATACTTATATATTTATAAATAAAGTGGTAGGAAATTTTTAAATTTTAAAATATAAAAATGCGTCTTTAAAATCATAATTTTTCCAATATTTGACGTAAAAAATTTATTAAACCACCTACTATGATATATTATTTTAATCAGAAAAAAACAAGCAATTTAATTACCTAATCATTTATAGGGTGTCCCTAATAAAAAAACATGTTTGGGTCATATGTCAAAAATGACAGCTCAAAAAATTTTTGGCTACGCCACTGGATTCTACGGAAAAAAGTGTCTTTATAATGTGCAATTAGTTTTCTCGTATCTGTAATAACAACAAAGCTACAGGGCCTTTTCAAAAGTGAAAAATCGAGAATCACCCTGTATCTCTGAAACGCTTCGCGATAGCGATGATCTGTTTTTACCATAAATGTTTTCTCCAAAAAAGAGCTCGAGGATGGGGTATCAGATTTTTAATATCTCTTATGGTTTCCAAGTTTCCCATAAGGGACAACCAAAATGGGACACCCTGTACACCAGATAAAATAACTTTTAAAAATATATGTTTAAGAACATGGTTGTGCTTTCCTAGCGAAAACACTTCTAAATGAGAAAAAAAGATAATGTAGCCATTAATTAAACGGAAAGTACTACTAAAATAAAATACAGTTAGTGGGACTGACTGAGTCACAAATACAAAATATGTATGACGGACCTAATTACCAAAGTTTTTTTGGAACACTAACAAAAATACAAAGAGCTATAATAATATAATTTAAAAATAAAATTACAACTTATAACTTGAAGTCGATTAGAAAAATATACTTGTTTAATTTATAAATATAAAAAAAAATATTTACAGAATATGTTATAGAGATACACGTTTAGCCAAATTAAAACGTAGACAATGTGTAAAAAGGGGAAGGTCTAACGCTGTATGGTAGCCAGCATATTATTAACACGGTGACGCATCTGTTCCGCAGTATTGTTGCTCTGACTTAAATTAAACGTTTTGCTTTGGCTGAACGTGTATATTAGAGTCTCCGTTATTTCCCAAATCAACTTTTTTTTAGCTATCGCCCCCTGAACTTTTAGTTTATAGCATAAAAAATATATTCAGTCATTTATTTAAAAGTTATTTACCGTCAAATGTTAAGTTAAGATTGACTTGTGGCCATCCTCGAATTTTATAGAAAAGCGGCATTTTTAATTGAAACTCGGTATATTCAATCATCATTAAATAGATATTGGATGGAGAGCTTTAAGAAAATACCACATTTGACATTATGTTTATCTTTATAGTTTTGGAAATATGGCCATCCAAATCTAAAAATAGTAGGTATGGTGTCTATTTCATCTTCGACACTAAACTTGGTGGTTATAGCTTAGAGGGAAATATATAATGAAAATTTAACATAATTTTCAGATTGAATGGCCATATTTTTTAAACTATAAGAGATAGACATATCAAATGTAGTTTTTTCTTAAAGCTCTTTAAAATATCTATTCAATGGTGGTGTATTATAGAGAGTGTTTTATTTAAGAAAGGCCGGTTTACTATTACAATTCCAGAGGATGGCCACAAGTCAATCCTAACTTAACATTTGACGGTAAATAACTCCTAAAGAGGCGACTTAATCGAAAATTAAGAAGTCCAAAAAATTCCATGGTATTTAAATAGGAAAAGCAACATAATTTCTGCACGATTTGAATCAGGAATTAAAAACATTTTTACATTGAATATTTGTTTTAGGCTATACACTAAAACTTCAGGCGGCAATCGCTAAAAAAATCGATTTGGAAAATAACGGACACCCTAGTGTATTATGCTACTTACATGGTTATTTAAGTCACTAAAATAATCTTTTGTTAAATCCCAATGAACAGCACAATAGGTTCTTAAATTGTAAACTTTTGCCACTATCTCTATTCCTTGTTCAGGCCTTATTGGGTGTTCTATATTAAATTCTATAGATGGTACATTTGAAATTATTAATACAAAACAGGTTGCTGTATTAATTGATTTATTTCTAATAACTTCTATAGTTACGGAGTAGCTTAAAACATACAAAAAGGTTTAACATTATTGCACAATATAGATAAACCCAATTATATCCATAAAAATAAGACAACAAGTATACAGTGCATTTCTTTAATGTCCCCCCTTTATTTTTTGAACGAATAAAAAAAAATGGTTTGTGATATGAAATTCTTGCATAAATACTATGTTTTAAAGTGGAATTGACAGATAAAAATTTCAAGATGGCTGCTGGGCGCCATCCATGGGCGTAGCCAGGTACCGGCAGGGGCAGCTGCCCCTCCTACGCATGGACAAAATTATTAATTATTTTGTAGATGTTAAATTTATACGCAGATTTAAAGACTTCACAAGGATAAATACATTAAACATATTCAGAGAGTTTTCTAGATGCGGTAAAAAAATTGAAAAATATATAGGGTGTTTCTAAATAAATTCAAAAAATTTTAGAAGGTAATTTTTCACAAAAAAATAAGAAATAAACTTCATATAAAAATATGTCCTAAACGTCTTAGTTTTTGAACTACGAAGTGTTAAAAATTTTAAGAAAATATTGTTATTTTATAATAACTTTTGTACCATTTGGTTTAGGACAAATTTGGTCTCTTGACTTTTTTTGTTTGATGTACGGTTTTCGCGTAAATAAACAAAAATAATTTTTGGCATTGTCAAATTCCTATTTAATTAACCAATAAATAACAAAGATTAATTTTTAATGTAGAATTTCATATTAGGAATACAAAATTACCATTCCAAAATATGGTTTTTATTGCTTTACGGAGAAAAACCGTACATCAGACAAAAAAAGTTAAAAGATCAAATTTGTTTTAAACTAAATGGAGATTTCAAAAAATATATTTTAAAAATGCAGTGGCGTACCATTTCTTTTTGTGCGACTTCCAAATTTTTTTAATGAATGGGTATAAAAGTTATAAAAAACAATATTTTTCAAAAATGTTTAATACCCCGTAATACAGAAACTAAGACGTTTAGGACATATTTTCATATGAGGTTATTTTCTTATTTCTTTGATGAAAAATCACCGCCTAAAATTTTTTGCATGTGTTTAAAAACACCCTGTATAATAAATATACCTTTACAAATTTTAATAAAATATGATAGTTTTGTAGTATAAAAGGGCTTAGTGGTGTCCTGAGCGGCACTTAAACGAATATTTCTGACAAAATTGTATGGCACTGACATTCGTGCATTTTTATATTTTATTTAAAATAACCTAATAATATTAAAGTTTTTTTCGTTTCTTGCGTAGCTTAAAAGAAAAACACTCTTCATTGCATATCCCCTGGCCCACCCAAGAAACATATAGAACAAATTTTAGAAACACTTTATTTAGTAATTTTTTTTTGAATGTTATTACTGTTTGGTTCTGCAATTGTTGGTATTCCTACATAATTTTAGGAAAATATATATAAAAAACATTATTTTTTCTATGTTTTGTGTGCCTCACTAGGTCCCACTAGAGATGCCAGTAGACTTAATACATTTAATTAAATTAGGGCTACATAACACTATAAATAACACTGCCAAAGTTTATAAAAACCGAACAACAATTATTAATTAATATAATAATTAAAGCTTCCCACCCTGTATCTTGGAAACAATGTATTTTCGGACCTATGTTTATACAAGGGTACACATTTTTTAAAAGAATTAGCTCAAGAATAGCGCTTTATTTTTTTACCGCAATTAGGAAACTTCCTGTATAATAAATATACAGTGCGTGCACAAGTATGGACTTACCTACACCTGAATTTTTTATTTTTGATATTTCAAAAAACTTATTTTTCAGAGAAAAAATTGCTTTATCTAAAATGCTTAAAACTGTACTAAAAATTTCCAGAGGATATACAGGGTGATTCAAAATCGCAAAAATATTGCTTTGAAAAATAACGGGAATAAAAAAACAAACTTTTGAAACTACCTAGCTAAAAAGCATAAAGAAGAAATTAAAAGTGTTTTATATATATTTTTTTTCTATTGGTTATGGTTTCTAGGAATTATTAAGGTCACCGTTATAAAACCTAAAAAAATATTTTTACAATCCAGTGAAAAAATATTTTTCTTTAGAATAAAAGTGTTAAAAAAATCGTCTTATGATATAAACAGCGATTTAAAATTTTAAAAATAGCAGTCATTTTTACCAATGCACATGATATGTGTGTCAAACATCGACATACCAAACTTTATTTTTCTATCTTAAAACGTTATAAAAATTATTTCTGGGGAAACTAATTATGAGAAACACCCGGTATATTATAAGTTTTTCACTGCCTGCCCCCCCCTACTTAACAAAATCTTGGCTACGCGCCATCTTGGAAAAATAAACTAAATGGAAAGGAGGGTCTTGTGGCACACCATTTTAAAGATCCCAACGAGTACTTTATAACCCTCTAGAATATAAAGCCACTCATCATTACCTACTACAAAATGGCGGTACTTTAAAATTATCCAAATACCTCATTTGAATGTTCATATCTCCGAAACTAATAAAGTTAGATGTACTAAATGTGGTATTTTATTAAAGCTCTTTAAAGATCTTTTTGATGAAGTTACAATATACAGGATGCCTCAATAAAAAAATGTATACCTTTTTGTTCTCCGCTGTATATTGTTACCAGTATCAGCATTAAAAAGATCTTTAAAATAGCCTTAAGAAAATACCACATTAAGTATATCTAACTTTATTATTTTCGGAAATATAACCATCCAAATCAGGTATTTGGGTAATTTTTAAAGTACCGCCATTTTGTAGTAGGTAAAGATATTAATTTATAGCGAGCTTAAAAATGATATGCCACAAGACCCCCCTTTCCATTTAACTTGTTTTTTAAGATGGCGCCCACCAGCCATCTTGAAATTTTCGTCTGTCAATTTTACTTTAAAATATAGTATTAAATATAATTTGCATTAATTTTACCTATAAACCAAAGTTATTTTTTTTTAATTGTTTCGTTCAAAAAATAAAAGGGGGAAGGGGCTATAGAGAAATGCACTAAAAACTATACATAAGAAATGACCCTTTCTGAATAGGCATTTATAAGAATTTAACCAACTCGCAAAGAAGACCTAAACCAAAACCATAAATTCTGCGATTAGTTTTCAGCTTATGTGTCATTAAATTTATAATTGGTCAGTTTGCAAATAAATCTTAATTTTTTTTTAACAGTAATAAATTTAAATGAAATTAAACTTATAAAATTTATACGATCGTAGAAAAACTATAGTATCCAACACATGCATAAATAAACCTTTTTTTATTTATCGGATTGCCGGTTGATGTTATTAAACCTCCCCTTCATAAAATAATATTATACTGGGTGCCGACGGGATTACTATCAAGCCTGTTATTTTCTTAAAAAGTGTTCCACAATTTTAATATTTTGGTCGGACGTATGGTTAAATAGGATGCAGATTTCTAATGTTTCAGATTTTATGTGGCACATCCGATTTAACCGGAAGTGCTTTCAACTTTCGATTTTATTTTTCATCACCGTTTTATTTTTGACAACTGGACCAATTGTTCTAGAGTTACAAGCGTTTAAAGTTTAGCTCCAATTTGTACATACAGTGCGGTTTTTAAAATTTCTGTCCCCCTTAACTTTTAAATGGGTTAAAATATCGATGTCGGGTAAAATTTGGGTAAGACGGTATTACTTAAGCTATTTTTTGCCAGAAAAATAATTTTGGTCACGTGGCGTAGTGCCAAGAAAGCACTAGCAACTATTTTAAATGAAACACCCTATATATTCTTCTAAAAATCAATTATACAGGCAATTCCTAGAAAATACCTGTTTCGCATGTTATACCTATCCTAATTACTTTTTAAGAAAATGGAGTTCAAAAATATTATGTTTACTGCAATTTTTATCTATTTGTTAAAAAAAAACAAATGATGACAAAAAAGAGCTGATGCGATTTTCTACACATATTTAATGAACCTTAGGTATATCCTATTACCGTAAAAATACAATTTTCGTTTTTACCAGAAGTGCCACAAAGTGGTACCAATACCATATTGTTGAAATGAGAGATAAGTGCAACAATATTTTATTTACATTTTATGCTATTTATATTTTTAGGATTTAATTTTTATTCATGATTGTTATATTTTATATTTTTTTAATGTAATTATTACCATTTAAACTTTACCTTAAATAGGGCAGTATTTTCTAATTGTTTTTGTTAATTTAAATTTTAAATAATTAATAGGTGTCCACTGTCTATTGTTATTATTTCTGCATTTTTTTATAGTTCTTTAGTGATTCAAAATTACGTGCTTTACAAGCAATTACTATTTGTCCCCATGCAACAATAGTATCAATACCTTCAGTAAAAACTAATGTTTATTATTTTATACTTAAAAATGGACAGAGATAAAGTTACCCAAACCTTGTATGAATAGTTAAAAATAAAGACAATGGAAGTCTAAAATTCTTTGAGTATCCCTCATAAGGAATTAATTACCTATTATTAAAAATAAATAAGTGTTACAAAGAAAGAAGTTCACAATATTATAAAAAAATGAACAAAAGAAAAGTAGTTTGCCCCATTAAATCTATTAATTTCATAAAAATAACTTTTTTTTTTTCTGATTCTGGCCTTATTCATTCTAAAATCTATTTTTTTTTTTGTGGTCGGGGAGCAAAAATAATATGGTGATATCCTATTTTTTTCACCTAATCATGCCTAAAAATTGCTTGATACCTAATTTTAAGAACTTTGCTAAACAAAACTTTTTACAAAAACCAATTTTATAAAGATTTGTAAATTTTTTTAACTGAGTAGTAATATTGGAAATAACCAGGCAACATAAATGTAATGCCTGCGTTGGCATTATCTATATTTAGAAATAAAGAAATTAGGTTTTATAATTCTGTTAAAAACATAGTTTGTTATTGGGGAAAAGAAACATTTAAAGAATAGGTTTTTCCTACTTTAAAAAACCGAAATTTTATGATTATTTTAAATAGTTCTACATAGATAATATAAAAGACCAACTTACTTACTTTCCTTCCTGATAAAATCCAGTGTCCAAATAAAACTCTTTATTAGTTTGCCCTTGACAGACATCTAATTGAGTATTCTCCAGCAGGCAAGACCATTGATCTACAAAAAGAAACATGGCGAATTTATTTATTTATTTTTTTAATTTATCAAACAGACATTTATATATTTTAATATGTTTTTATACTTTATTTAAAGTAAAAACATTTAAATAACGTATAAAAATACATATTAAAAACTTTTATAAATTTAGGTAAAACATTAAGTATTTTACAATTATAAACTAAAAGTATTTAATAAGGAAGATTTGTTAACTTCTAGCTGATTTTTAAGAAATACTAAGAATTTTTAATTTTAACAATTTTTAGGGATCCCGAAAAAATACACAATCACTTTCACTAGTCAATTGTAAAATTTTTGTAATTATCATTGACAGAGTAACTATGTTCTATGGATTATGAGGGAATCACAAGACTGGTGGAGGAGAACATCAGGACAGCGTCAGGCGAAAGTGTTCATCAAGGCTTACTCGCCAGAATTTACAAAAGACCTTCTGAATTATAACCGGAAGGCAGTAAGAATAATAGTGGGTCAACTGACAGGTCATTGCAGACTGAATAAACACCTGGAAACTATGGGCCTGGCAGAAGAAAACCTATGTAGGTTCTGCCAGGAGGAGGAAGAAACCGCAGAACACGTATGGTGCTACTGCGAAGCCCTTTGTCGTCTGCGGTTTGCAAGGCTGGGTGAAGAAAAACCTAAAGCGGCAAGATATACCAAGGGGCCAGTTTCAAGCTTGTGGAGTCTGATTAAACAGACCGGCTTGAATAGCGTGCTCTAACCTATGGACGGAGGACACACAATAAACCTGAGCAGGTTGCAGTGTTAGAGGATATGCAATCCACCTCCTAATCTAATCTAATCTAATCTAACTATGTTCTATAAAATGTATGGCATAAGCAGAATCCTATTTTTTTAATTTAAAAATGTATGGTTTTATTAAAATCTTTGAAGTTTTACCAAGTAACAATAAAATTAAATAAAAAAAGGTTTTTAAATTTTGAAAGCAGGATTAAAGTAGTTTTAATTTAAAATACTGCTGCACTTAATACGATCTTTATCTTTAAATACAGAATGTTTAAAAATATTAGAGAATAAAAGTTCTGGACTAAAGTCATAATGTATCCTGTAACTCTACCAACAAACTTTAAGGGGGGAGGGGGATTTTCCAACGAAAAATAAGAAAAACCCTTCATATGATTAAAAAAACTTTTTATAAATCCAGGTCCTAAAAGTCCTGCTTTTAAAACTAAAAGTTGCTAAAATTTAAGAAAAATAGCTGTGTTTTTATAATACCTTTTTAACGAGTCCAGATAATTTTGAGAAATTTGTGAGACTATGAATCAAGGGAAATTTTTTGAGGTACAAAAAAATTTTTTATGAATTTCATCAGTAAGGGATTAACTGCAAATAATTTTTATAAAATATTTCTTTAAATATTTTTTAGGTTTGAAAAAAATAATCTCCTGACTTTTTTATTCAATACATTGTTTCAACGTAAATAGGTACAAACCATTTCTCAACATGGTGAAATCGCTATCCAATCCTACACTGATTAGTAAAAGGTCAAGTCATGTTAAGAGTATTTAGGTTTGCTTACTAATCATTATACCATAAATTAAAAGTAGAAAAAAACATTTCTTGCTAAAAACTTATTGCTTTTGAAAAATAAATAAATAAGTAGAGGTGTGCAAATAATTCGAACATACGAATTATTCGTATCGAATCAAATATTATTATTCGATTCGAAACTCGAATCGAATAATTCGTAAATTTGAATTATTCAAAAGTTTCTGAATAATTCAAAAAGAAATCGAATAATTCAAGTAGTTGCGAATTTTCGAGGATTTTGAATTTAGGATTTGTTATGTTTGAAATTTAAATATAAATTTGACAAATAATATACATTTTATTTAAACAATAAAATTTATTTCTTGAGCTAAAAAACTATTATTAGTATTCTTGTTTTCAAATATTGATTTTAGATCAAAAATTTTATTCTTTTAATTCAATATAAGTATTTTCTCCTGGATGGTGTTTTTAAGTCAAGATTTTGGCTCTTGAATCAATTTTTCTTATTAGTGTGTGTATAACCTTTTTCTCAAAAGTTTTTTTTCAAAAGTAAATTCAAAATTATAAAAGGTAAATGAATTGAAAAGGACTCTTGCTAGTATAATAGTATCTGGATTTTTGTTACTGTCTGAGATAAATATATATATTAAAATTGAGCAATTGTCTTCTTCGGATAATTAATTTTTAATCAAAAAGGATATTATGGGTCAGTAGAATATTTTGATGCCCGATGTTATGGAAAATACATTCATATTTTAATAATTGGTGAATAATTTGCATTATTCGTGAATTATTCAAAAATTTTCGAATTATTTGAAATTTTTTAAATTATTCGAAGTTTTTCGAATTATTCGTCGAATTTCGAATAATTCGGAAATTCGAATTATTGGGTTCGAATTTTGAATCGAATAATAATATTCGATTTAACCGATATTCGCTTACCCCTATAAATAAGGTAATAATAGTTACTGTATTGGATATAAACGATATGAAATGACCATACCGAGAAATGGTTTATATTTAGTTATGCAAAAACTCTATTAAGGAAAGGCATATTTTCTTCTCAAAAGATTTACAGTAAATATTTCTCGGATGATACTGGTAAAAATTGTTCTTACATATACTTTTAAAAAAATAGATATAAAAAGTTATAAAAAACCAATTATAACTAATTTTAACCTTATGTTTCAAAAGTAGGACGTTTAGGCCATTTATTAGAGCAAAGTGAGGAAATATGGAATACCATTTTGTTTTTACACATAATTTGCATAAACATTATAAATAAAAAATACACCTATATGTATTCTTTATTTTGTAAAAATTTTAAGTAACACTGACCAATTTTAAGAAACATAAAAAAACTGAAAAGTGATTAGGGTAGCTAAATATGGAATAGGTACCCCAAATATGGAATACTATTAAAAGTTAACCTTAACTAACAAGAAACTCTTTGGAAACTTTGGTAAAACATAGAAAGCAACAAAATTAATTTGCAAAAATCACCGATCTAGGCGTCAGAAGGCTAAAAGCCGAAATAATGACGTACAGTGAATGTCTTAAACGAGTAAGAAGGTGTTTGTTAACACGGGACTTAAATGCTTGAGGATTTGGAGGGAAGGGAGGAAAGACCTCCGCAGGCAACAGGTTTCACAATTTAGAAACTTTAGGGATAAAAGAACGAACATGTGAGAAGTTCTGGGTCTATCTAGTTGGACCGTATAGAGATGCATACGTGCGGCACCACGAGTTTCTCTGTTGGAAACCGTGACTGGAGGAACTATACTCGACAATTCCTCAGAGCAGAGACCATGGAAGTACCTATAAATAAGCGATAAATCCCCCACAGGCCGACGATGAGCGAGAGAAAGAAGCCTCTCTGTAAGCAAAAGAATATTTAAGAGGCGAACAGCCTTTTCTTGACTTGATTTTTTGACTTCTGATTCTTTTCTTCCTCTATAACAAGCTTTTAAAATGATCAAGAAACACAATTATGGAATAGTCCATAATTGGTTACTATGATCTGTCCATATTTGGATTTTTGGACGATTTTAAACTATTTTTCATATTTTTATATTAAAGAAACTAATAAAATTAAATACTCTTAAAACCTACAACGGAACATCTAAACTGTCTCTAAAAGTTATAAAAAAGTATCTTGTTCACTTTTTGTACGAAAAAACGTATTTTTAAATACCTTAAAAAGTTATGAGAAAGTAATAAAACATAATGTCGCTACAGCGACGTAAGAAGCTTGCTCTACTGGCATGATACCACTTCTACTCACGAATGGGCATAAAAAGAGACAAACCCCTCTACTTGCATGTGTGAGTTTCCATTTAAGAGAAATTCCGGTATTCCATATTCGGGATACTATTCCATATTTGGTCACTTTCTTCTTATATAAAGTTTTTTTGCTTTAGGTTGGTAAATCACCCTTTAAAGTTTTCCAGTAAAGTAACGAGACACCCTTTATAACTATTGCTATTTTACCTTGTATTCTGTAGTAGCTACCGAAGAATCATATATAAAAGGTATTATGGATATGGAGGCCCCCTTTTTAATCGTGGTGTATTTAAATGGTAAAATAATATGCATCTGGTTTTCAAATTCTTCCGGAGGAGCTTTAATATAGATCATTGTTGATTTCTCCACCACTGTACTGTTATTTTCAAAATTTATTACTTTACAATTAATTGTGCAAAAATCCTCACTCATTCCATTTAAACTTTTGGATGAAATTATTAATCTGGAACTTTTCTCAGATAGTGCTTCTCTTTGCTCATTTGTACCAATAGACCATCCAAACTAAACAATAAACAAAGTCTTAAAATTATTAATTTTCAAAGTAAAATTGTAAATGTATGTCTTTTGATTGTAGGATGCGCATTTTTTTATGTTAGTCAATAAGTATGCTGTAATAAAGTTATTTAAAATTCTAATAAATTAATTCATAATAATTAAAGTTATGATAAAACTAATGAAAAAATGATTTCTACATACAGATGTTTTTGCATCTAGGTGCATATTAAAATAATACTTTTAGATTTATATTGTGTGTTTAAAATCGACTGTGAATGGTTAAATAAAGTTAGTATTACTATAATTATATTTAATATTGTGATGAAGAGAGAGAAATTAATTTTAGGGGGATATATTGAGATAAAATTTAAAAAATACATATATTTTTAAAGTTAAATGTTTGTAATGTACATACAGGTGTCCAAGAATATGTTGGCAATCTCTCGGATTCATATAGAACACATAAAAATAACGTAACATATTCATATAAAATATTTTCTCTCTTTACAGAGATATGTGCCCTTAGAGGACGCCCCTTGGAAATCGGCTTTTTTAAATATCTTTTATATTAACGAATGTCCTAAAAGTTTTGGCACAAAACTCATTGTCTTTAATTTTAACAAAAACAAAATAATATCAAGTTGCTTTTGAAAACAAAAGTTTATTTACTTTTATTTACTGTCAGTTGAGATTTATTTATTTTGAAGTTTTCGCTTTAAGATGTATAAATTAGAAATAAGAAAAAGTATCTACAAGTCAGTTAGGCGGATACCCAAAGCTAAAATCTGTCGAATATTCCAGAATGAAAACATTTCACGCAGAACCATTTATAGAACAATAGCGGAGTGCGAGCAGGGAATACCATGTCTGAATCTCCCAAAAGTGGAAGACCACGTGCATTTACCGCAGAGAGGTCAGAGAGATTGGTGAGAAGAGCAAAAAACCAGATTGAGAGACATTCGAAGAAATTTGCATCTGGTAGAGCAGAATGGGCCACTCCACATAATTCGATAGTATAGTTTAGTTAAGTATTGAGTTGTAATTTATGATAACTAGTTAGTGTTTAATTAAATTTGTTCATTAAAAAAAAAAACGATAAATATTGTGTGCCAAAACTTTTAGGACATACGTTAGTTGGTATAATAAAATAATGTTTTAATATAATAAATACCAGTAAGGACTCTTTAAAATGGTAACCTTGTTAAGCATTTGCCTTTATTAGTATTCCAGGGGCGGACTAACGCTTACACAAAAGTACAAATTATTTTAACACCTTGTATAATAAGAAAATATAAAAATATTTTTAAATCGCTTAAGCCCTTAGCTAAAAAAACTACTTTTGTCGGATATCGATAAAGTGAAGCGTTTTCGAGGAAAACAAAATTTGATACATTAACATAGGCTCCCTCTTATTTTAAGCATTTGCAACGGAGTAACCTAATGTTACAAATGGATCAAACATTTTTGAATTTTATAACGAAATTTTGGGAAAACTGGTCGCATGATCCAAAACTAATAAATACAAAATTTTACGCCAATTAGTATTATAAAGGGCGAGTTGTAACTAAAAATATTTAAAAATGCCTAGTGGCTAACTACTTTTATTTTTTTTAAAGTACAAAATCGTATAAGTAAATGTTGTAGAGAATTAAATTTTATGTCAAAATTTGAAGTTAAAGCATAAGAATAAAAAAAGTAATAATTGTCAATTTTTTACATTATGCATTACAACTTAAATAATGGGCAAAATTTAATAAAAAATTAAATAATTTTAAATAGTTTTTTTTAAATAGCTGCTTTAAGCCAAGTCTTTTAAAACTGTTAATGCATTATGTAAAAAATTGACAAAAATATTTTTTACTTAAATTCTATAACTTTATATTTTTACATAAAATTCATTTTTTTAACATTTACTTATACAATTTTGTCCTATTTTTAAAAATAAAGGTACTTTACTCCTGGTTTTTTTATATTTTTAGTTATAACTCACCCTGTATATTACCAATCGGAGTTAAATTTTGTGTTTATCAATTTTGGACCATACGACCAGTTTTCCCAAAAGGACGTTTAAAAATTTCAAAATTTTTGGTCTATTTGTCCTCTTGTAGCATCTATCCTGGGACACACTGTATAATCGACATCCAACAAGAGTACCTTTTTTAGCTAAGGATTTAAGCTACCCAAGAATACTTATTTAATTTCTTTATTATACAAAAAGTATATATAATTAACACTATTAGTTTAAGGATTAGTCCGCCCCCGAGGAACTATAAAGTAAAATGTTTCACAAGGATGCCATTTTAAAGACTCCTGACTTGTATTTATCAAATTAAAAAAATATTTTATTATATCAAGTTCTATAAAAGTTATTCAGAAAAACCGATTTCCAGCGGCGCCCTTTTAGGGCACATACCTCTGTAAAAGGGGTTT
Organism: Listronotus bonariensis; assembly: GCA_014170235.1. Lineage (NCBI taxonomy): Eukaryota > Metazoa > Arthropoda > Insecta > Coleoptera > Curculionidae > Listronotus > Listronotus bonariensis. Next base: position 8,624 of record JACEGR010002222.1, on the reverse strand, counting down.
TAGGAAAAAAATGTATAGGAACTTGTCACATTATTTTTACGTGTTCTATGTCCGGAATCCGAGTGATGACCTACATATTCTTGGACACCCTGTATACATTTAGCCAAACAGAAACCCAAACAGGTAATGCGTGGAAAGGAGACGGTCTAACGCGAATGCCGGCATGTAAACATTCCGAATGAGATGACGATTTGTGCGCGATTTGTAGTTGCTTTACTGGCCAATATACCTTTTAATTTAGCTTAGCCGACATTTAGGTACACACACAGATACTTAATTCAGAGAATATTTTTAAAGTAACAAACACATTTGTATTGACGAGTTTATTATTGATGTGTTTTTAAAACTTTAGACGCACAGCACGATTTCTTAGCTAAAAATTCCGTCAAAAATATTTATTTTTTTATTGTTTTTTTAGGACTTGTTCTTTTTTTCAATTTTACATGATCCAGTCCAAGAATATGGTGACCACCGCAAGGCGCCTTTTTTAGTAGCGCTTTCAAAAATCAGCCATAGTTTGTTCGGTATTTTTTTTATATTTAAATACAGCTTAAAGTTATATATAACATGTAAAAATTTTAATTTAATAAATTAAAAGTTATTCCTAAGAAAAATTCTGTGTATATTATAACTTCTTAAAATGTAACAATGACTTATAAACTTAACTGAAATTCACCATAATAAGTTACCACAATTATTGTTTATACAAAACATTTTATTTTAATTTTGTTTATAAGCCTTTTTTTAATAATTTATTTCTATCTTTAATTTTTGGGAATGGTTAATGACTCTCATTTGTTTTAATTGCTTTACAACAAAGTTACGTACGATACACCAATACTATATTATTACTGTAGTATACTTACTATGTAATATAAAATTTTTCCACACAAACTAACGTTGGCATTTATAATTATTGGCAATGATGAATACACTGCAGTACTAGCAGAGGATCCTATTTGTAAATCTAAATACCCAAGTACTTCTATTGGCTTTGTTATATTACCTTCGGCAAACGTAATATTAAAATCTTTTTCCATAAAGTGTCCATCAGAATTTTTTAAAGTAACGTGTAATAAATAGTTAAAGCCAGATATTATCTAAAATAAATAATAAGTAAACAAACGCACGAATAAAAGAATTAGCCAAGGGACGAATGAGATATCGAACAAATTAAAAAACAAGCAATAAAAAATGAACTAACAAACCCACAAAAGAAAAACTTTAAAAATACACAAATTAATAAATAAAAAAATAAAACAGCATATTCAAAATCTTTTTACCATAATAGGAGAAAAAAAAATATATGTGTTACTGTGAAAGTTCGAAATTCAGAAATATTTCACCAGTGAATGTTAACATACATTAAGTTAGGGTATTAAGTATTGGCCTGGCAGAAGGAAACCAATGCAGGTTCTGTCAGGAAGAAGAAAAAACCGCAGAACACATATGGTGCTACTGTTCTTTGTCGTCTGCGGTTTGCAAGGCTGGGTGAAAAAAAGCTAGAGCGGCAACATTTACCAAGGAGTCAGTTTGAAGCTTGTGGAATCTGATTTAAAAAAAAGAGCTTAGATAGCGTGCTTTAATATAGGAATGGAGGATACACAATAAACCTGAGCAGGTTGCAGTGTTAAGGAATTACAATCCAACTCCGAGCTTATCTAATCTAATCTAGTTTAGCGTATGTACATATTATATACAAATTGTTTTATTAATTTGGTAAAGAGACGACCAGAAACCAGAACTACTTTAGACTATTAGAACTAACCAGGACTCCTATCGAGATTCTCCGGAAACTCATTGTGTTTATCGACAAACACTAGTGATTATCCAAAACTATAATAAAATTAATACATGTTTCATCTCTCACTAAGAGTCAAAATTTCTTAAGCGGGCCACTAAATTTTATTTTAATGAGGTATCTACTAACATGTTTTGATAGCTTTATAGGTTGAAAATAATACTAAAATAATTTTATATCTTCAAAAATTTATGAGGGTTTAAAAATTTCGGGTACTTTTTTGTAATTTACAATAATTATATCATTGAATAATTACTGGATTCCGATGTAAATTGGAGTGTATGCTAAGGAATAGTAGGGGAATAGAAAAAAAACTTAACACGTAAAAAAAGGTTAAAAATAATTAGTTTTATAATAAACAAATGGTGTTGTGGAAGAGTTTTGTTCTAATAATCCATTTACTAAATAATGGCACAACATAATTTTGGTGCTTTCTTACCAGAAAAGATATAAACGCTTTAACGTGCTAGAGACCGGTTTTATTTAGCCTGGAAGACCGCAGAAAGTGGAAGTATGTTCGGTAGTAAGAAACAGCGCTTGAAGTAGTACGACCGCCTTGGCAGCTATTTAGTAAATTCAATCGCTAAATCGACTAAATAAAACCGGTCTCTGGCGCATTAGAGCGTTTATATATTTTTTCTGGTAGAAGAGCACCAACATTTTTCTGTGCCCCTATTTAGTTAATAGAATTATGAATATATTTATATAAATAAAATTTAACAACACCAAGAAGTTAGCTAAATTTTCATTTGTTTATTATAAAACTAATTCTTTATAACCAATTAATCATTTTATGTAAGTTATGTTTTTTCCGTTTTTCTGCTATTCCTTAGCATACAAAACAATTTTCATTGAAATCCAGTACTAATTCGATGATATATTGTGATATACAAAAAAAAATACTAGGAACTTTTAATCACTTAATTAAATTTTTTAAAAACCATCTCATGGTATTACTTTCAACCTATGAAGCCAGCAAAATATGTTAATAGATATATTAAAATCAGATAGTCGATTTTAAGAAGCCCACTTTAACTCTAAAGCATTTTGTGTATGTTGAAATTTACCAATTTCGGACATTCACATTAACATATACTTATAAGGTTTTTACCATATCATTTGTAAATTGAACTATCCCGTTGGGACCAGTATTACTATAGTTTTTATTCAGAAATATTTCAAGCTCTCTTATTATCTTCCATGTCATTAAAGTGCATCTTTGTTGATTGATACAATTTGCAGTCCTTTCCGTGTTTAAACTGTACCATGCCTGACAATTTACAGGCAATCTAAAAAATATTACCACCTTACTCAACAAAATAAAAAAGTTTTGGAAACAGAGATGTGATGGTTTTCGATATATCTTTGCCTTTTAAACACAAATTTTCTTAACTTTAAAAAACCTTTAATAAAACGCAATTTTAGTAGTTCTGCAATATAGTTAATATTAATATTATGTGGTGTGGCAAAATTGACTTTATAAAATATGCCGGGAAACGTATACCGCCTTTCTGGGTAATCGCTTTTTCCTTTTTACGAATATTGCAAAAAATCACAAGAGAACTAAAAACAAAAAGATTGTGACCCGTTATTTAATTGCCACTATCTAAAAACTAATATCAAAAACATACCTACTCGTATAATCGAAATTTTCGAAAAATTTTAAATGAAGAATACTAAAAGGAAAAAAGCAAACAAAAAAATGTTCTAACAAATCACTGTATTGGAAAAAAGTATCAGACCGAAATATAAAATAGGTATATTATTTTCATTGTATTTTTCGGCCCGAACACGATCCGTGGTCACTTTTGCTCCATCTTCTTTAGTCCCAACACTCGCAATACACTATAACTTAATCAACGTGACGAGCTAGCACCACGTGTTTATTATATATATTTTTTAACCTTTTATTTAAATCTCCTATACCTTTAAAAATATAAAAACAAATAACAACTGTACTTAAAAAAAGAAGCCCTGAGCTAAATTATTTAGCTGCTCAGTGGATAATAGTAGGAAATAAAAGCTCTTTAATAGAGCAGACCTCAACACAATATGGAAGTAAAAAACAATATTTTGTTTTAGTGTTACCCTTAATTTTAAAAGATTATGACATATTTCATAAATATGTTTTTTAATCCATTAAATAGTGTTAAATTACGGTGATGACTTAATAGTAGTCATATTATAATATTATTTTTAAAAAGAAGTTTGATATCTAAAATGATAATAAATAACTTGGTAATAAGATCAAAATCAGTTACATTCCATATAAAATGTAAAATGCAAAAAGACAAAAAAACAAATTAAAGAAATATCTCACGTTCGTGCGATCAACCATTTAAACGTTTAAGTTTCTGAACAAAATTTTATATTAATAAAAATTAAAAATACAAATTTAAAGTAAAATCTTAAAATAACAATTTAATGGGTTACCTTAATTTTGTTATATTACTTTGTGTTGTAATAATGTTTCCTTCCGCTCCACAACTATATTCAATATCACCAACGGTTAGGATTTCTTTCTAAAACAAATTAAAATAATAGCTATTGAATATTTTTTTTTCAATTTTAGGCACCAGTAATTCTTTAGATATTACCAGATAGTAAATAATTTTATTAAAATAGATTTTTTTTTAATTTTATTTGTCTTACATAAAAAAACTTCAATTTACCTCAACAACAACAGTTTGACATAAGACAGCTAACATTAAAAGGAACAAATATTTATTAATTATTTCCATAACTATAAAATATGCATATGTACATATATAGAAATCACATTTTAATATAATATCAACATAGATATTGATGCACTGACATACTGTCTGACCTATATTTTACAGGCGCATATGACCCAATAGGTTTCCATTAGTGTTTATATGGGGTTTCTATAACAACTTCATGAGAAAATATAGTTTATTCATCGAATTTATTTTATATTTTGAAAAATATGTTTTAAGAAAATTTAATATTGTTAAAGAAATATCTTAAAGTGATACTCATTCTTAATAAGATTTAACAGGGTGTAATTTATTTAATGGCTAAAAATACAGAGTATGATTTCTTAACTTATTCTAGGAAGGAAAGGTCATATGAACATATGTCCTTAACGTCTTAACTTTAAAGCTACAGGATGTTAAAGTTTTAAGAAAAATTCGTTTTCCATCATAACATTAAAATTCTTTGAGATATTTTTTATAAAATTTAACATGCACCTACTAAACAACAATAGGTTTTTTTTTATGTGGAAGCTTTTTAATTATTTTCACCAGTGTCGTAGGATGGTTAGCGGAAATTTTTTAAAATATTGCTTTTTCCCAAAGAAAAAATATTTTTATGTTTTACCCATCTATTATTGATCTGTAATACCTTAGAAACGGAATATATTATGGTAGCAATAATACCTGCTATCACACCTAGGGCATTATAAGCGGGCATTATGATAATGCCCGCTTATAATGCCCTAATGCGCTAATATGGAAATTTTATTGCTTATCCCATTTTATTTCTCTCACAATAAAGATCAAGTTTGTACAAACATATGTATTAAAATAAAATCAATAACTAACCAGTTCCTGAAAATATGCCATTAATGGTTTCTGTTATTTGAAGAATTGCGTTCGTATCTTTCCAAATACCAAATATGCCATACTCTCTCGATCATACTGTTGCCTTGATTTAACTGGCAAAAGATTTTCGGTCGCTTTTATGGCCTTTTCTCTTATATTTTGTGGAATTTCTTCCATTTTGAGCAAATCGTTATAGCTATTTATGTATCAAGGGCGTTACTAGGACTATAATGCCCTGAAGGTCGAAATACCATAACATATTCCGTTTCTAAGGTATTACAGATCAATAATAGATGGGTAAAACATAAAATAAAAAATGCCAACTGACTAACTGATAGAAACATCAAAGTCAAACTTAACACCAGTCATTATCTACTTACGTATACAGGTACAGGTGCAACTTATTTTTATATTGCGAATAAATAATGTAATTAGTCATTTAAAAACTCTTTTTGGGTAAAACATAAAGCATTGTATGCACCACGGGCTTTACTGGACTATAATGCCCATCAGGTCGAAAACTAGCCCTCGGGCTATTTCGAACTTCAGGGCATTATAGTCCTAGTAACGCCCTTGATACATAAATAGCTATTAAAATTCTTATTTGTTTTACAACAAACAAAATGTTTTTAAACTTTCTTTGGCGGATGAACCATTTTCGCGTAAAAAATAAAATCCGTTTTTTGGTCTAACGAAATTGTTTCCAACTAGTAGGCTAGTGCCCTATTTTTAGTTTTTTATGCGAGAACGGTGCATCGGGCAAAAAAAAGCCAAGAGATTATCTATTATATATCAGATATTAACCAATTTTTATTTTGGAAAAAGCAATGGCGTACTATATTTTATTTTAATTTTTTTTTTAATTCAGTATTCGTCCCGTACGGACACCACTGGTAGAAGTATTTACAAATTTTTATGTTTAAAGAATTATTTTTGAGCTTAATAGGGAGAGAGAGAGAGAATTTAAAAGTTATAAAGGGCGCATCAGTGACTATGACTATTTAGCACCCTTGTGCTTAGTAGGTTTGTGCCAAATTTCATTAAAATATCTACAACAGTTTTAAAGTAGGTAACAATAAGAAAAAGTGTTTTTCTTAACACCACTGTAGCTTAAAAGTTAGGAGGTTTATGACATGTTTAAATGAACAATTTTTTCATAAAATAATCTGAGGAATTATACCCTGTAATTTTAGCAATTAATTAAATTACACCCTGTATTTTATATACATACTCGTAAATGCAACAGTAATCGAGAAATTTGCCATGGTTTTCGTTTAAATTATGTAAAGACACATAAAGTGGATCAAATTAATTTAGAATTCACTGATTTATTTTTGGAAAAATGCTTGAACACGTAGAATTTTAGTTTTTATACATGGTGTCTCAAAACTAAGTCGTGACCACCAACTTTATTTTTTTAACAGAAACGCATATTTATTTGTACATTTTTTAAATTGTGTATTAAATTGTAACTATATTTCATGTATCATGTACGTAAAGTCAACAGTTATCGAGAAATTTGCCATATCTTAAAACATGTAAATTAATTTAAAATTTAGATATTTGTTTTTGCAAAAACTCTCGGACATGTCGATTTTTTATACAGGGTGCTTTATTAGTGCGTCGGGCTTCTATAACGCCTAAACTATGACAGTTAGAGATTTCGTTCAAAGTGGTATATGACTTAGAGATAAAACTATATTTTAAAAAACATTTTGAATATATACAAGTTACTTAAATTTGCCCTACCAGAATTTGATCGATTTTTTAATGGAAATTTATGCATATTTGGGACTCTTATGTTTGTCTATACATGTCGTGTACAATATTAGGCTTCAATGTAAAGGTTGTTTTCATAAGTTTTCTTGAAAATATTTAAAAAACATTGATACCGGAAAAAATTACTTCAAGTTGACTAAAGGGTTACTGTATCCAAAAAGTATTAATTTTAATTTTAGAGAACCAAAAGATACCCTTTTATAGGTTTAGGCTAATTTTGGTGTACAGGATTCTCAAAAATATCCTTGCAACAATCAAAATTTTAATCGGTTTTTTCTAGTTTTTTTGAAAAATGTCTATTATTATTTAGTCTAATAGAGCTTTGGTAAATAAACAATTTTTATAATAGACTTAAATCTATTCCTATTTTTAAATTATTTTGACATATTAAAAAAAAACATCCTTTTAAAATCCTTTTAAGTAAAAAGGTGATTAAAATTACGAATAATTTAAAAATTATGGGCAAATATTACTTTAACCTCTATACAGTCTTTTTACTGTATTTCAAATAATTTCCTTATAACATGCTTATATTTAAAAAATATTTATGTGCGTCTATTGAAAAATTTTGGGTTTGTTTTTACTTATATGAGACACTTTCCGTATTAACAATTCTCAACAAAAGTATTGTTTCTACACTTTTCTTGTCGAAAGCTCTTCTCTTTCGCAAACCTGCAGCGTATTTCCTACTAGAAAATAATTTTTCTCACTTTCCATAAACATATCAACTGACCTATATTTGCTAAAATTATTTGTAGTAATTATAGAAGAAAGCAAGTATAACAGCCATCACATAAAGAATACTTGAAAATCTAAAAATATCGGTCCAAGCCTACTATGAATTTATCAGCAGACGCCCATGAATATATTTGGAAGATAGGCGTGTTAGGGTAAGCGCACATACGTTGGCATCGGACGGACACGGTACGGATCGAAAAAAATAGTTTTAGTGAAATTAAATGAAGCAGTGCACCTATGTGCGAGCGGTTGGCACCGGATTTAAAAATCCCGCGGGAATATGGCAACTTTAATTAAAATCCGGTCATTAGCGTTTCATATTTGCGATACATGTCAGAAATTGCGATATTTTACGAGAATTTAAGCCGATTCCTACCGGAGGATGTTACCCGAGTGGTTTTATACCCAGGGTAAAACGGCGCTAACTTTTAATATTTACCTATGGTTTACCCATAACTCGCATGTGCGTGTGTGTGTCGTGTTTAATTTCACTAAAACTTTTCTTCCGATCCGTACCGTCTGTCCGATGCCGACGTATGGGCCGTACGTACCTTTATAAGGAAAGCAATTAAATTTGGAATATAGTGACGAAAGATGATATATGTATGAACTTGTAAAATATAAAATATGTAGCCTAAAAACCTTAGAAAAATATTATATTTCTAATATTTACAAATTAATCGCAATTTCGGTCATCTTTTTCCTTAAAAATTATTCTGAGACGGTGAATTTTTAAT